>PVJC01050474.1:0-11792 GCA_004026665.1 Murina feae | reverse complement strand
ATACACTGTTCCTTTAAGCCGGCCTACACATGTAACAAAGCCTCTCTCTGCCTCACCTCGCAGAGTCTATACTGCAACAATGTTATAGTTTTAGACTCAGGCTAGGTCTGCTGTTCCCTTCAGCTCCCGAGGATTCTATGATTGATACATTATTGAAACATGTTTTGGAGGCTGCCCGCCAAGGGCCGAAAACAGTATCGCTTTCGCTCCTGCTACAACGGACGCTGCCTAAACGTTTACTCAGGTCCGTGAGTGGCGGCCGCCATGTTGGCTGGGCTAATTTGCATACAGCCGCTCTGATTGGCTGGTGGCCGTGGCTTACCCTGTCTCGGAGAAACGGTTAATTTTAATATTTCGCTTTTATTAGTTTAGATACTTCAATTATATTTCTACTTTCAGGCATATGCCTTCCCACGACAAAATTATAAGCTCCTAGAGGACAAGACCACCATTTCTAGGTCACTTTCTGCCCATTCTCACTCTCAAGTATATGGCAATCAATCAATCAATATATGTTGAATGAATATATATGAAAAATCCACTTAGATACGTTCATCTGAATTCTAAAAGAGCATTATTGAAAAATCAAGTTTTCTGAAGATAAAAACTTGTAACAGAACAAGTTACAGAACAAGTTTTAATTAGACATTAAAAGATAAAAAGACGTTTGCATGTAAAAAAGAACACTTGATTTATTGCATTAAAAAACTTTATTTCATTTAAAAGGTTCCAATATAAGCCAAATTAAACCCCAAATTGACAGCTATACATAGAGATCTCCTGGACTAAATGGCACTGTTTGAATTGAGTGTCTTGTGAAAGGAGGCCATCTGCTGTTACCACCATTTCCCCCAAAGTAGTTGCAGAGCAGAAGCTGGTATTATGAAAATACACATCAGATATTTCGGATGTTGTCTTTCATGCAGAAGTTAAAAGCAAACAGGCTTTTCTGTTCTGTGCAAGGATAAACAACTACAGGGCAGGGCTTGAATGCTGTTGACATACAAGATGTAACTATAAAGGAACTTACTGTGGTGCTGCGTTCAGTTCATTCAAACTGTCCAAGCACTAACTCCAACATGACTTATGGTGTTCAGATATTATTACTTGGGACAGCACTTGGGCTTCCCCACATCAGGTGCAGACCAAAGGAAGCAGTTGATCAAGCTGGTGTATAGACTATCACTTGATCAAGCTGGGGTACAGACTATCACAAAATGGGATCACAAAGCAATGAAGTAGTTTTCCTAGTGGACAAACAATGCAAAGAACCACCTCACCAGTATTTTCAGTAACAGCATCATTTACACAAAGTGATGCAAGATCTAAGTTCGGATAGGTGTGAGGACAAATTAAAAACAGCTTGTTCCTTTCTAGTTACACCTTGGATTTCACCAGACATGGAAAATCTAACAGCATGTCTAACGAGTCCTTCTGGAAATCAGCGCAGGTGAGTCAAACAGCCTGAAAGAGAGAAGACATGGCAGAGGGCACGAGGATCAGCATTTCAACGTTCTGTGTTCTCTTGGAGGACAGACCTGGCCCAGGTTACGGAAGTGACCGGGAGGGAGGCTTCAGCTCCATCTAAGGAAGACCTTGCTAACAGTTAGAGCTGCTCAACAACTGAATGGACTGCGAGGTGAGGTAGAGTCACTGGAAGTGTTCAAGGTGGAAAGATCACCCTTGGAGAAGGGACTCCTGCATTTGTTAAGAGGTTAGACTGGATGAACCTCAGGTCTCTTTCAATTCTGAGATTCTAGAAAATTCCCTCAGGGAATTCAGAAGAGAATTCCTAAAAGGAAAGAGAAAGCACACATATGTATACTTTTAGAATCCTCTTGAGTTTTTTTTTCTTTTTTTCAAAAGGTACAATAGAAAATGTAGTCTGCTGTCTTTAAAATGCATATTCACCTTCCTACCACTAATAATTAGGAAGGGTCCTTTATGACTTTTTTATATTATAAAGAAAAGATGGAAGATTACATTTATAATTTCTGTAAATGTTTTAGAAAAATCTAGTAGTCAATGCCCTAGAAATTTTATAGATTTTTAGCTCATATGCACAGATACAAATACATTATTCATTAAATACAACTCACATCTGTGTTTTATTATACTCTAAAATATACAGGAATCTCGATGTACTGAAAGAGTGCAAGTAAGTACAGTATTCAAGCAGTCACTATTTCTATGTACATGCTCATTAATTCTTCAAAAACCCCACAAAATTATCAAATAGATCAAAATACTGTTCTGTGTTTTCACACTTTATATTCAGAAAAACCAGCTGATAATTTACAGTGTCATAAAGTTTCCAGTTTTACAATACAAAAAAGAAGAATGAAATTGGGTATCATTTTGTGAAAATGCATCAAACTTTACCCAGACCTGTTAAGACCCCCTACATGTGTGAAATCATTCTCACTGGGAAAGCAACAGTTACAGTAGATGCAGAACCATGTCAATTGTTGTTTAAAAGCCTAAATGTCAGCTTCCCCTACCCCCGCTCCTCTCTCGTTATTTGAAAGGCAGTCTTCCAATTTGACAGGCAATTGCTTCTTTCCCCCAAATTTGAATAGGATCTAAGGATTTTAGTATTTTAAATCTTGCCCAATATGCAAGTGACTTCGAAGAGACCTAATGATGTTAATGTATCAGTAACAAGTGTTTGATTCTTCACTAAACGATGACAACAAACACGCCCCGAATCACATGGAGGCACAAAAGTAGCAAGTGATGAAGGTGTACCATCCAAAGTAGGGGGGTCGTAAATTTCCCCAGGACCACTTAGCTGCAATAGGGTGAAAATAACCCAATTTTGGATTTTCTGAAATTTTCTCCTAGGAAATTCTTTACATTTTCAAACAAAAATAGTTTAATTTAAAACCTAAAACGTTCAAAACTGGGCAACAGTAAATTGATCCCAATCTATCTCATGTCTACATCACAAGTATTTTCACCCTGACTGCACCCAGTCAGCTGGTTTTCAATTCTAATATTATAAAACTTGAAATTTTAAAAATTTTATGTAAAAGAAAAAAATGTAAAAATACATCTGCTTTCTCTCATGGTTTATACAGGGTTCAAAGGCTTTCAGATGTTTTCTCTAAAAAAAAAAAAATCAACATTTAAAACCAAATCTCAGCTTCATTTTCAGAATATCAAAGTTTGGTTTAGATGTTTCATTTCACCTACTCCAGTTTCCACCAAATGGCGTTCTATCAGAAAGCCTTTAGTTATTTGGTCCTTTGGCAATTTGCTGTGCACGTAATGCCTACTGTACCAAATTTTTATTGCCCTTAAATTTAATTGTAGTTCTATTGATAACATTTAAATCTAGTGTCCTTATCTCTTCTTTTATAATAGTGTTGCTTGTGTAAGCAGATTAGGGTGCACAGTGTCCCGAATTATTCCTGGCACTGCAAAACCAAATTAAACAATTCCACAAAGCAATCTGACACCAAAGAATTTTCCTCTGGTCAAGTCTATTTCAAGATTTTAGAGGTTCCTTTTGCAAAACTTGCCTTTAAAAGTCTTCTTTCTAATGTCGTCACATTTCTTAAATTCACTCACTCTGCGATCTTTCCTCTTAGGTTGAGTTTGTATGTGAATAAGAAAGTGCCCTTTTCCTGAAAAGCACAGTTCGAAGCGTTAGGGTCAGAACTCTCTCCTTAGACACTGGCTCAGCCTCTCAGTAGGTCTCTGAATCGGAGTCATTGAGCTCGTCCACGTCAGCATATAAGTACTCTGGCTCCCCGCTACTGTTGTTGAAACTGCAATAGGAGTTAGGTTCATTCCTCATGATGGGCAAGGCTTCAAAGCTGACTGTTTTTGAGGTGTTGGTGTAACGATTAATGGCATTGAATGTCAGGGAGGATAAAGGGCTACTTGATGAGACAGGCATCATGGTGGCCAAAATGAGAGCTAGGCAATCAGCCACATCCTTATTGGGAGCACAGGCCAAAGCTGGGGTATAGCCTAGAATTAAAGATAAGATTTAAAAAAGTTAAACATCCCGAGACCCACTTAGCTAATATAAGGAAATAAGCCTAAAGGCATTCATCTTTAGGTATGTTTTCAATTATTTGCCTTATACTGGATTGGTTTCATTAAAATGATTCAGAAATTAGCAATAAGTAGAAAAGAGAAAAGTCATAGAAATCTAGGGCAGAAGACTTTACAGATTACATTATAAAAGGAAACTGAGGCCCACAGATAGATGATTTCCTGAAGATATCACAACATATCCACAGCCATCTGAATTCATAGAAGATATTGGGATAGACACACAATTGACATAAAAAAGTAAACTATATACGATACGTTATAACAGCAATTTTCAACCTTTTTCATTTCAAGGCACACACAAATGAATTACTAAAATTCTATGGCACATCAAAAATATATATATTTTTGCTGATCTGACAAGAAACTATAGTTATAATTTTGATTCATTCACACTGGATGGCTATTGTTGTGTTGGCTGTCATAATTTTTTTAATTTGACAATCTAAGGGAAAAGAGGTCAGTGCCCCTGACTAAATAGTCAACTATTGCATGTTTTAATATTCTTGGTGCACACCAGTTGAAAATCGCTGTTAAAAGATAAGCTCTGAGGAAATAAGACTGAGGACTGAGAAAGCTGTGGTGGCGGTATGCAGCAGGTGTAGTATAAATAGGGTAGTCATGATAGGCTTCATTGAGAAGATGACATTTGAGCTAAGATCTGAAACAGGTGAAGGATTCAGCCAAAGACTGCTTAGAGACAGAGTGTTCCAGGCGGAGGAAACAGCCAGAATGAAGATCATGACCTCTATACATCCATGAGGAGAAGGGGCTGGCATGGCAGAATGGAGAGAAGGAAGAGCCAGAGATAAGATTAGAGAGGAACAGAGTAGCAAACCAATCATGTAGGGCCTTGAAGATCATTATAAGGCTATAAGGAAACAGATTTGGAAGAATATCTTCTCACATTTTTTAAAACGATCCAGGCCAGGGTGGTAGGCATAGGGAAGAAAAAAGTGAGCGTGGACATACTTTGTTGATGGATTGTACATTGAGTGAGAGAGAGAGGAGGTAAGAAATACTCCAGGTTATTGCTCTGAGGAACTATAAGGATGGGAATTGTCATCAACCGAGATCAGGGCGGCAAGAGAGAAAGGATCTGTAGTTCAATTATGGACATGCATGTTTGAGTTGTTTATTAGACCTCCATGTGGTACTGTCAATTAGGCCGCTGGATCTGTGAATATGGAGATCATGAGAAGTCTGGGCTGGAGATATAAATTTAGGACTTCTCAGCACAGGTAGTATTTAAGACCAAAGGACTAAATGAGATCACTGAAGGAGTGAATGTAGGTAGGGAAAGCAAAAAGAACCACGGACTGAGTCCTGGAGCCTACCAAAATTAAAGAGTTGTGCAGAAGAGAGAGAAAGGTTGCAAAATAAATTAAGAATAATTAGTAACACAGGAGGAAAACCAAGAAAGTATGGAGGCCTGAAAGACAAATGAAGAAAGTTTATCAGAGAGAGAATATACCTGAAATTGATATCATGTTGCATGTCAAGTATACCTCAATAAAAAAAAGAAAAAGAAAAAAATAGAATACCACCCTGGCCTGGATCCTTTTAAAAAATGTGAGAAGATATTCTTCCAAATCTCAGTTTCCTTATAGCCTTATAATGATCTACAATGCCCTACATGATAGGTTTGCAACTCTGTTCCTCTCTAATCTTATCTCCAGCTCTTCTTTCTCTCCATTCTGCCATGCCAGTTCCAGTGAATTTGGTTAGATTATAACCACCCAAATAGTGAGCTACAAACCCTTAACCTGTTATCAATTTAAGGAAACAGTATGTGTGAATGAAGAGTTCACCTAAATAAGGGATCTGTAATCAAATCACAGATACTCACTATGACTCTACCCCTTTTCCTGTCCTAAAGTGATATGCACCAACTTATCTAATTAGCAGTGAGCAGCATAAAAGAAAACATGAAGATTACTTAGGGAAAATATTGGACACTAGCTATGCAAGACCACAACTTTCACATCCCCAGTTAAAACTTGATACATCAAGTTAAATGAGAACTAACAATTGATTCTCAACATTGTGGGGATCATTGGTGATCTTGACTAGAGGAGATTTAAGAAAGAATGAAAGAAGAGAAGCATTGGAAACAGAGGACAGCCAACTTGAGTAATTCTTCTGCAAAGAGGGACAGAGATATACGGCATTAGCTGGCAGGAGCAGTGGGATTAATGAAAGATTAAAAACATTTTTTTTTTTTTAATTGACTTCAGAGAGGAAGGGAGAGGGAGAGAGAGATAGAAACATCAATGATGAGAGAATCATTGATCAGCTGCCTACTGCACACCCCCTACCAGGGATCGAGCCTACAACCTGGGTATGTGTCCTGCCTTGGAACTGAACTGCAACCTCCTGGTTCACAGGTCGACAATCAACCACTGAGCCACACTGGTTGAACAGATTTTTTAAAGATCAGATAATGTTTATATATCAGCGGTTCTCAACCTGTGGATCGCGACCCCTTTGGGGGTCAAACGACCCTTTCACAGGGGTCGCCTAAATACATCCTGCATATCAGATATTTACATTATGATTCCTAACAGTAGCAAAATTACAGTTATGAAGTAGCAATGAAAATAATTTTATGGTTGGGGGTCACCACAACATGAGGAACTGTATTAAAGGGTCGAGGCATTAGGAAGGTTGAGAACCACTATTATATATGATGAGAATCATCTAGGAAGATTCCAACAAAAAAAATCTTTATTATAGATCTTTTGCTCAAGTGAAGAACTGCTAAAGTGATAGTTTCAAATAGGCAAAAGGGACACAATCTAGTGCATAAGTGAGAATATCAGTTTTCAGAAAGAGCTTGGCAATGAAGTAATAGCCTTGATAAATATTTGTTGACAAAACAAATTTTTTCAATACTAAGATAAAAAAGATGGTAATACCAAACCAAAGTTAATAGATGGATATGTGAAATTCAGCTAATCTCTTAGATGAACTTTTCTCGTCTTGCCCTTATTTCCTTTGCCACAAAGTAACTACCATTCAATGTTAATTTCAGCTCTTCTCTTTGTGACCAATAAAAAATACCCAAGTTTACTTCAAATATGGATTATCAAAAGATAAGAGCTCCTAGTAAGATATAGGTTAAGTAAAGAAAATGTACAATCTACTTACCGTTTTCATCTACTGCAAGCACACTTGCTCCTTTGCCCAAAAGTTCCTGAACCACCATTGTTAGCCCATTTCTGGCAGCAACATGCAGAGGTCTGGGGGAGCGGGGAGAGGAGAGAAATTGTACATGTATACATGTGCATGCCCACGCACACGTGCACACAAACAACACACACATTATAAACTTGAGGCACCCAGTCCCAGCAGCAATGAAGATGGGGGTGAGGGACAGCAGTCCCCATGTGCTGTGCACCTTGACAATATGCATAAGCTCAGCACTGGGTCATGTTCAAGTATCTTGTCTTCACTAAACCCTTTTGTTAGTTTCCTTCTAAGACTAATGTTTAAAAAGATTTTACCAACTAAATTGCATTTTAAGTTGTTGCTTTAAGAAATGAGGTTGGCAAACAGGTATAGACTATACAATAAAAACCATAAATTGCAATAGTACAAATTCTAATACGTCTTGAAAATAGTTTACAGATTCCATGACTAACTTTTGGACCCTCAAAGGATCTAATTGCTATGTGAATGGTAGTGAGTATCATAGATTTTTCTCTATACCAAGCCTCAGAGTAGAACAGCCAATGGAAATTGGGAGAGGACAATGGGAGATATATCCACTTAAGCTCTAAGCAGTCACATAGAGGCTGGCTGCTCACATTAAGAACTTGATTCTTTCTGAAATCTCTTTAGCTTATAGACACATATAAAACTTTTTACCTCATTTAGTGCTGGTGTTGAATAATGTATTATTCTAGGGGCTTTCCATTTCCTCCATAAAATTGAATTAAGAAAAAACATTACTTTTAGTACTATATTTTCCGGCGTATAAGACGGCTTTTTAACCAAGGAAAATCTCAAAAGTCGAGACAAAACTGCTGAAATGGTAGAAATGGTAGAGGGAGAAAGTAGAGGAGGTAGTTGGGTCACTTCTTTCACTAGCCTTCTCATTATTTGAGAAGAATTTTGAGATTTTCCTGGGTTAAAAAGTTGTCTTATACGCCGGAAAATACGGTAATAAAGTTTTAAGTTCAAAAGCTTTTTCAGTAATATACCTTTTAATCGTTATGATTATAGAAATGAGTTTTGTCAATTATAAGCTGATTGTGACTGATTCCAATGGTCCCATGTTAGAAAAATACCCCATTTACAATGATAGATTACAAGGTTTATACTAGACGCAAAATACTTACGTTTGCAAGGCTGCATTGGTTGCATTGATGAGGTTTCTATCTGTTATCTTTTCTAGTATTAACAAGGCACTAGTTTCATGACCCTAAAATTATGGAAAATAACTCTTAAAAAGTTGGGTAGCATTAAATATAAATTAATTCATTCAAAACACCCAACCCTGTTCCATATAATACATATGCCATGAATTTTCTTGGTTAACACCTTAAATATTTGTCCAAAAGAGGTTGAGGGAGAGGACAAGAATATTTAAGATCAGTAAGATTAAAGAAAGACAATAATCATGGTTAGGCTTGTGCTCTAAAACGTGTCTGGCTGACTGGGCACTTTCATACACCATGGTGCTTAACATGTCGGTACTTTTTTCAAGAAATCTGTTGCAAATGATCATTTGAGAGGTTTGGTCCCTGATTCTGTTCATTTTAGTGAAATGGAAAAATTTTAAATGCCACTGTTGATATTAACAATGAAAACATATCCTTAAAATGTGTTCCTACCTTGCTGCAAGCCAAATGGAGGGCGGTGTTTTTACTGTTGTCTTGTAAGGTCAGATCTGCACTAGCACTGCTAACCAGCATCTCTGGGAGGAAAAACTGCATCAATTCTTATGTTTATGAACATATACCTTAGATCACTACTAACTCACTGTAGAGAAATGAAGATACAAAGCAAAAACATACCACTAGCAAAAACTTAAGTACAAGAAAAATATTGTAATATAAAACATACATACTATATTGTCTTGCTGTTGTGTAAGTCAAAGACCCTAACAATAGCAACTAACATTTACTTTGTGAGTGCTAAATTTCAAATTTTAAGTGGGAGCAGACTATTCACCCAGTAAGGGAGAAAGAAAACATTTGGGCCCTGAATAAAAATGTGGGTTGTAAGTAGGTAAAAGGTTTTAAATCTCAGGAGTGGTGGGATAACTAACTATTGAAAAATTCTATGAATTATAGTGTAGAGGGCCTAGGACTGAAGTTCTACATAACCAATATAAATATTTAGAATAATAAAAGCCATAACCAGTTTCTTTACCAACTGTGTTTGTTTGTCCGTTTTCTGCAGCCATCATGAGAGGTGTTTTCCCAGAAGAGTCCACAGAATTGACTTGAGCATTATGGCTGAGCAACAGCTGTAAACACTCCACATGGTCTGTAAAGGCGGCTGCATGGAGAGGAGTTCTGCAATGCAGAGAAGTGGAGAGACTTGACTAAATATATATGCCATAACACTCAAAAACAAAACAAAACGATTCCTTAATTTATGACAAGTAATTTTCAAGGGTTTATAGATTATGCTGTAAAAGCATTGCCTAGATACTAACAGGACTAATGGAATTTATAACTTCTGCCACAAAAATTTATATTTCTGATGACAAAAAATACCCTTAATCAAACTAATATAAATAATTATAAAATTGCTAAAATAATGTTTTACCATTAAAAGATATATTAAAGTAAATAAACCCTGACTCAAATTCTGCCATCTATTACAAATGTTGGACTCTCTTCCAGCCTTAATTTCTGTATAGAAAAATGTCAACTTTATTAACAATATTCGTTGGGTAACAAACATACCTCTTTAAAAAAAGGGGGAAATCTTTACATACTACAAGTTTTCAAAAGAAGAAGACTGGCTAAGAACCATAATAAAAATGTCTTTTTTTAATTAAGATTTTATAGCACTTCATAGTTGCAAATATAAAAATCAACTTTTAATTAATAATTTAGCTAATGTTGTAACTACATTTTTTTTTTCTCCTATGGAAAGTAAAACAATTTCCTACACAGCTGAATCCCTACCTTCCTTTTGAATCTGTGGCATTCACGATGCTGGCACCCAATGTATCGATTAGCATTTCAGCAGCACCTTCATTGTCGTTTATCCTGTGTGAGGTAAGGAGGTGATCACTCTCACAACTACAGTGTATTTCTTGGCCAAACACGTTTGACTCATTCTGCTTTTACTTACACAGCACAATGCAATGGACCGAAAGCATTTCCTTCTATCTTCTGGAAAACGTCCTGTTCTAAAAGAAGCTCTACACATGTTTCGTGACCTAAATGAGTGAGTGAGAATCAGATATTAAAATCTCCCCAAAATACTAAAGTGCCCACATACACCCACACACACCCACGCATCCTCACACAAATAAGAAAAAAATTTACATGGATTAAAAATAAACAGTCCACTGAACCTGTTAAACATCACATTTTTAGGAGCTTTGGAATTCAAAGTACAACCTCAAGACCTAAGTACAGTAGCTTCTTGTGATAATTTGATTGGAGTTTATTACTGACACAGCGAGTATTTATTTTGTGTGTTTGGGGAGATTTCTCCCAGTTCAGTCTCTAGACTACAGCCACTGTTACCTTAACAGTTCCAGAAACCCTCTAGGCATACACAACTGCATGCACACTAACACATACTTCCTTTTTAATTTTTACATAAATGGAATGTGTAGTTCTGCAACTTGTTTCTTACTTAATATCAACTTTGAAAACAAGGAAAAACCCAAACCTTAACCTAATTTTCAAAGGCAGGGTTTTAGTAAAATTATCATAATTGCTGTGCTAACTGCTACAAATGAAATGTTGCTTCCTTTATTTCATCAGTCATCTAGTATCTGATTTAGGAATAAATTATATTCTTCCATCGCTTCTTTATTTCTATGGCTTAATATCTGGCTAACACAGTAATACTAAATTTTTCTTTTTAAATTACTCTAACGTTCTCAAACAACAGCTCAACTTTCTTTATCTTATAATTGCTTTTACCACGAAAAGAAAGTTCTTGAAAACTTTTTAACTGTGTTGGTTCTTTTTCTTTTCTTTTTAAAATTTTTTTTTATTTTTTACATTTTTTTTTAAAATTACATAAAGCTTTACAAAGGTTAGTACATATATCTCTTTTTCCCCCTGCCCTTCCCCCAGCCTCCCCTACCCCCCAGTGTTTTGTGTCCATTGGTTATGCTTAAATGCACACACAAAAGTCCCTTGGCTGATCTGTTGCCCCCCCCCACAACGTCCCTGTCCTTGTTGCTGTAATTTGACAGTCTATTTGATGTTGCTCTGCCTCTGTATCTATTTTTGTTCACCAGTTTATAATGGTTATTATTATCCATAAATGAGTGAGGACATGTGGTATTTTTCTTTCATTGACTGGCTTATTTCACTTAGCATTATGTTCTCCAGCTCCATCCATACTCCTGCAAATGCTAAGAACTCCTTCCTTTTTACAGCAGCATAGTATTCCATTGTGTAGATGTGCCACAGCTTTCTAATCCATTCATCTGTTGATGGGCACTTAGGCTGTTTCCATATTTTAGCTATGGTAAATTGTGCTGCTATGAACATAGGGATGCATATGTCCTTTCTGATTGG
>PVJC01050473.1:0-11776 GCA_004026665.1 Murina feae | reverse complement strand
TTTGTTTGGGCTTTTTTGGCTGGGTGGGTTTTGCTTCATATTTCATATCTTTGACTTGATTCTTGCGATCCTCTCGTCTGCTGTTGGACCTCTGTATATTATTCTTTATTTCAGTCAGTGTATGCTTAATTTCTAGCTGGTTCTTTTTCATATGCTCGAGGGTCTCACTAAATTTATCAGCAGTCTCTAGAAACTTCTTAAAAAACCTAATAACCGTGGTTTTGAACTCTATATCCAGTCGTTTGTGTTCCTCCTGTGACCTGTCTCGTAGTCTCCGCATTTTGGCTTTCTGTGCTGGGTGTCCTATATAAGGCCCAGTGTTTCAGCCTCCCCAATCACCTGGGGTGGCTACTCTTGTTGTATGCCTTTGAAGGTTGGGTGCACAGTCTTGTTGTAGTTATCACTGGGCAGTATCACTGTGGGGGAAATGACCTGCAGGCCTTTCTCCTCGTTGTTTGGAGTTTGGATCTATTGGAGTTCTGTCTTAGCTGCAGACCCTTTGGTTGTGCTGCAGGGAGGCAGGCAAACAGCTTGGGCGGGGTTGTAGGTGGGGTGGGGCGGGGTCTCAGGATCACCGGGGGTGGAGCGACTCACAATGGCGTCCTCTCTGCGGATGCCGCAGTTTCTACCGGGTTTGGCTTTTCCAAACCCTGGGGTCTGCGCACGGTTCTCAGTCCCGGAATCTCCGCGTTGGTGATAGCTGTGAATAGCACTCCTAGAACGCCACTGGTCTTTCACCGCCCCCCGTTGCCCTCCAGCCCGCGTTGCATTCAGTGCGACCCGGGAGTTTTTAATCTTCTGAGCCGCGGGCCTGATCGCCGCTGCCGCTCCCTTTCACCCGCCCTGCCGCGCGCCCGCCACGCCGCCACCTCCGTTTCGCGTCCGTACCTTGGGCGCCTGGAGCTTCTGTTCAGTCTCAGAGCACTCCTCTTGCTTTCTAGGTGTAACGGTTCCCCTCCCTTGGTTCTGGAAGATGGCTGTTTATCTGAATGGTTGTATTTCTATAATATAGGTGTGGAGGCTGTGCATTTAGGTATATACCTCATGCTGCCATCTTGGTTTCTCCGGCAACTTCTATTATATTGTTTTACTTCAATCAAAAGTAAATCTTGCCCAGCTGGATGGCTCAGTGGCTGAGCATTGACCTATGAACCAGGAGGTCACGGTTTGATACCTGGTCAGTACACATGCCCAAGTTGTGGGCTCAATCCCCAACGGGAGGTGTACAGGAGGAGGCCGATCAATGATTCTCTCTCATCATTATTGTTTCTAGCTCTCTTTCTTCTTCTCTGAAATCAATAAAAAAATTGTATTTTTAAAAAGTAAATCTTACCCCCTCCTCTTTCTATTTCCCCATTTTCCACTCCCACTCTCTGACCATATCAGCTTTCTCTTCTTTTAATTTTCCCCTCCACCTCAAAATGAAATATATAAGACATGCTTAGATGGGTACAATATATCCACGTTCATGTTTGGACAATGCTGAGGAAGAATAAGGGCTTTTTCCTTCACCCCAATTTTTGACCCCATACTCAGCTGAAACATTCTTCATCTCATACCCTTTAAATTGTTCAGCCTTATTTTCCCCAAAGCCGTTTTGGGTTAATCAATGGCTGATGCTCTCCAGGTCTCTTTCACTACCTACAAGAGTACCTTATATTTCTTTTTATGCCTATGGCAGTGGGGAGAGAACCTGGTTAGATAGCTGGAAAAAAACAACAACAACACAGAATAATTTGTCCATAACATTAAAATCCTATTAGTGAACAATGTTGTTTTGGTAAGAAGTGCCATTTAATTCAAGGCAACATAGTCCAGATGTGAACATACATCTGCTGCCATTTCCTAATCCAGGAAGTGAGATTCAGAAGGTCATTTGATAGACAATAGCTTTGTCAATACCAGCCTTAATAGATGGCTGTGGCTGTGTTTTTCTCCTGTTCTGAAGCACGAATGGATTTTGTAAAAAATGCTCAGGTGGATGGAGGTTAACATTTTTCAGAACTTTAATGAAATTCCTGAACTTGGTTTTCTCAGGATAATAAAAGGACTCAACCTCAATGGAAGAGCCATTTAGAAAAAGATATGCAGACTTCCTAGCTCTGCAAACACTAATGGGGAGAAATGGGGTAAATTAATGGATTTATCTTCATGTACTCAAGTGGCTGAACCAATGTTGCTCAACTTTTATGTCACTCGTATAATGTGTGTTAGCGTAGGAGAATGACTTTAAATGGCTCCCTGAATTTTGCTTTATATGGACAGCTTAAGGGTATGAGAAATTTTGCACTCATAGACTCTAGAAGTAGTTGGGTTAATTCAAAATACATTTATTAACTGCTGACAACATGTCTAGCATCATGGGTGACTCCCAGAAAATAATTCTGAAGCCCTAGTCCATTTTTCTAGTAAGCTTATTACTAAGTGTATTAGTTTCCTAGGACTACAGGACAAACTGGATAGTTATAATAATATACATTTATTTTTTCACGGTTCAGGAGGCCAGAAGTCCACAATCAAGATGTCAGCAGTGTTGGCTCCTTCTGGAGGATCTGAGGTAGAAACTGTCCCAAGCCTCTCTCCTAGCTTCTGGTGTCTGCCAGCAATGCTTGTTGTTACACAGGTTGTAGATGCATTATTCCATTCTCTGCCTCCATCTTCACATACCTTCTGTGTCTCTATATCTTCTCCTCTTCTTATAAGGATACCAATCTTTGGATTTACGGTCCTCCCATACTCTTCTAAAAGGTCTTTATAGGGCTTATTCTTATGTTTTTTTCTAGGTCTCTTTGCCAATGGCACTTAACCACCTTAACTAAAATGGCTATTCCCTGTATTGATTTTCTTGTTTTAATCTTGGGTTATTTTGATTCATAACAAAATACCTAAGATTACATTATGTACTTATTTCCTTACTTGTTTGTGTTCAGAATCCTCCTCTAGAATTTTTGTTACATGAATATATGGACTTACTCTATTTAGTTTACTGATATCTCATTAAAATCTTAATGAGACCTTAAAGCTTGGAACATAATAGGTCCTCAGTTAGAATTTGCTGAATGAATGAATGAGTCTAAGACCTATTTTCACATAACCCTCCAATATTCCATGAATTATCATTGAACAGCATAACATGATTTATATCTCACAAACTACATTTCTGTAAAACAAAAAGGCTTGCTATAACAAGGTTAGCAAATAATATTGGCATTATTTTTTTGCTGCACTCCAATCTGAAAATCTGAATTCCACTCAGATTAATTCTTCTAATGACAGTACCTGTGTTTTGGTTGATGACCTAAAAGAACAATTGACCAGAGATATTTCTTATTAAAAAAGATTAATTGAGGTAATTTTTTTTTGTCTTGCCAAGTTACCTCATCCAAAAGGGAAAAGTTACATTTAAATGGGAACAGGAAAAAATTGCACCTAAAGGGGAAAATTGCATAATGGGGAGAGTTTCTCAATGGCAAAAGAAGGGAAATCTGTGTGACTAATGCATTTAAGAGTGTGAAAGAGAACTCCATATATTTTAAAAAGTAACTGGAGTAGCATTATTCTCTCCTAATGTCATTTGAGTAACCAGTAGAATTTCCAGGGTCAACAGGAGGAAAGTTAAGTAATTTATCATGATGGAATTTATTCCAAAGGCAGAAAAAAGTGAACAAGGGAGAAAAGTGCATTAATAATTTGTCCTTTTGATGAGTAGGACCCCAAATGCACTTTCTGAAAAGAACAGGAGAAATATTCTTCTCATTGGAAGCTATATTTTACTCTCTAGTTTTGCCATTAGACTGACACACTGAAACATTTCTGTGAGAAGTTACATGCTTGCCTATGTTTTGCTTTAAAATCATTCAGGGGCAGAGGTGGTCGTGGTGGTTACGGATAAAGCAAAATCGCCGAAATTGGAAATCTGTCTTGCTGTTTTCTCCACTTTTGTATGTCTTTGAAAGTTTCGGCACTAAAAAGTATAAGTAACGACAACAAAAAATATCTGGGGCTTACACTGAGTTTTCAGGATCACACACACACACACACACACACACACACACACACAAATAGAATGACCAAAATGATAAAAACAAACAAAAAATTCCTGTTACCATCTGTAATAGCTTTCCTTGGTCCTCACTCCCAGAGGATGTTAGTGACTGAGCAGGAGAAAGGAAGAACCCTCAAAATTAATTGAGGAGAAAAAGGAGGAGGAGGAGAAGGTCTTAGACACTGCTTAATGGCCAGATGCAATTTTTGTAGCATCTGTGAGTGGTCTCTCAATGGAAACCTGGTTCTGGAAGTGTTTGCAGCCAACTCTCCGATTCTATCTTTGTGTTCTGGCTTCTGATTTGCTTTCTCTCTTCCTCATCGAGTCTTTTCGCTGGAGAGAATCTGTACCTTTTCTCCTAGGTTATTATCCACCTCAGAAGGCGTCTTCCTTTTAGCTCTGGCCCTAATCTACTTCTGGTTTGAAGGGCGATTCCTCCCTTACCATCGCTTGGTTAGACAGACAATTCCATTGCAGACTTTGCCTGATAACACCTTCTCCAGCCATGTTTATTACCTAGAGTAGGAGGGAAATACTCATTTGAGGGCTCATCATACGCTCCATCTCTGCAACAGCTCGGACAGCAGTAAAGCCCCCGTGGGCAGCTATAGATACAGAAGGCACTCAAAATATCTAGCAGCTGGCACAGCGAGGATGCCAATCAATGCTTAATTCTGGAACAGACCCTGTCAACGCCTGGCCTGGGCTTACCACTGACAGCTCCCTTAATGTCAGCCCTGCAGCTGAGGCTCCCCAGATTTTCAAATAGTAAATCCCTACTGGAAACTGGAATTCCAGTTTCAATTGAATAAACAGAAGGTCAGAAGAAGATACCATAAACAATCATAATCATTTATGAGAAACTAGAAATTTCTTCCCTTCTAGTAGGTTTAGCAGTGGATGCAGCCTTGATGTAGTTGATGAAACTGTTAAGAGATTTTATGTGATAAGGGAGGAATTCTGAAATTCCTTGCTAAACTATCTAGCAGAATGACTTTAGCTCCTATCTAGCTTATCGGGTGATGATGATGTTCTAAAGGAGGTATGATTATACTGTCGACCTACATTTGCTCAGAATTATACAACATTTCTATAATTAAAAAGTAACACAACTAATTCTATTTAAGCACACACTCACATGATTACTTCTGGACAACACAGTTTGATGGCTGAGCCATGTTCTGTAGCTCCTCTTGGAGAATTTCACGTAGATCCTTTGAAAGGTTTGTGATCATAGTGGCAGGTTGTTTCACTGTGAAGATAGACTTCCATTTTTTAAAACAACTCTATTATGAGTTCCATTTGTCCGTAAGTGGCTCAACTCCAAAGTAGCAACATCTCAAACTAGATAGTGGATTTTTCTCTCTCTCAAGAATCTGGGCTGTATCATGATTCTGCTCTGCCAAGTCTCTAGGGAGCCCAGGCCCCCTTTATTTTATTGATCTGTCATCCCTATAATACCATTGGCTGTTTCAAAAAGGCTCACTGTCCAGTAGGGAATATACCATTGGCAGAACCTGGCCATATGACCATACTAGCTAGCTGTGTGGGAAACAAAGACTCTATCCTTATTCTTGGTGATCATGTCCTACAATATCACTTAAATATCAGGAGGGTTATTGTTACAGAAAATGGGGTGAACTACTATTGGGTGATGACAGGAAACTTGGATAATATATATTTGATTAAAAAAATACCCTCCCCAATCTAGAATGACAATATTGTAATCACTGGTTTTTATGTGCATGTGTGTATGTTTGCATGTGTGCATGCAGATTTGTGCACGTGAGAGAGAAAGAGAGATAAACTCTTGGAAGACTGATAAACTCCTCCCAAATAGAAGCTCAAAAGTTTTGAAGGGCATCATTGGAATAAGTCTATAACCTCCCAAGGCGATGACTGTAGAGAGGATATCAATAATGCCTATTGTGTTTGTGCTTTATACAAATTACCTGAGGATGAACCTCATACTCTGTGTAGTGGGAACATGACATAATTTATACCTGCATAACCAGATAGGTAGTATAACCAAGAACTGTTAAACTTCCTCATTAGAATAAATAATCATGACTGTAAGCAGCTACCAGTATGATTACAGGGTTTAGTGATACCTATGGATGATGCAAGATGGATTTGGGGGAATGGTCTCTGCTTCTCCCCCTTTGCTTTGCCTTGACTGCTGTTTAATACTATCCTTTTAATCAGCCTTGATTGCTTTGCTTTGTTAGGAGACTTGCTTAGGGACTCCTCAGAGGCACATTGTTGGTGGGAAACAGCTGGTCTTCCTAGCTCAGACTGACTGGAGTTCTATATAGTGATGATAATAAATTGCCTACACATACGCACACAACACAGGGGACCCACTGATGAAAATTAGTGTTTTATGCATGTGTAGTGCTTTCCTTTGATTGCATTTACAAACATTCAGCTTACCTTCTCCCCTCTAGCTGCTGCAATGGACCTACTCAGCTCACAGAGGGAGCTGAAGTCCCCTCCTCCAAGACTCCCTTGCAATTTACTACTTAACACATTATCTGTTTAAGTTGCCCCTCCCAGTTCTGTTGCAATAGAAAAAGCATTCAGACCTCCAGGCTTTTCATTCTGCTTCGATTCTGTGAATATAAAGCAATTTCTAGAAAATTTCACTTCCAAAAATGCAAGGTGTGTGAAATTAATGTTTGTGAAATTCAGCCATATTTTCTCTTCCTATGAGGCACCAGTGACTGTAAAATTACTTTAAAAGTCTTGATTACCATTGGGAAGGAATATTTAACTAGAACCTTATTAATGTGTTTGATAATAGTTGTTTGTGTAAAATAGCAATGCAAGTTTTTTCACTGATTATATAGAATTTGAAATAATCATATACTAAATATGAAGACCACTTATTTTAAATAAAATATAGTGTCATTTTAAAGCACTCCCCCTTCCTTCCCAGTGCCATGTATTTGCTTGTGGTGTCAACCTAATTAGGTCTTGTATATATAATGACAAATGTCCCCTCTCACTGCCAAATAGAACATCTCTAGAGCAGAAAAATATGATTGTTCACCACACCGTCCCTTCAGTAACAACCTATTTTGAAGTTGACAGTTGTATTAAAGGGCATGATATTCACACTCTGGCAAGCATTCTTCAGAGTCTCTGCTTTTTATTTACCTTTGGGTCTTCATATTAACGTTGCGTTTTTTCTTCCTGGATTTACATATTCTTATGCTAACTTTTCATTGGCATAGAAAATCCTGTTACTTTTCCCTTTTTGCATTCTGGACATCACAGCATCGTATTTATTGCAATTTGCCACCCAGTTTATCACAGCAGCTTAAATCAAGGCCATGATCACTCTATCTCCTGCTTGATTTTCGTTGTGACTATTACTGCAGGGTGACCTAAATGGTTTCCTCCAAAAAGGGAACTTGGAGAAGGGTGTACTGTGTGTGAGGTCAAAGTGAAGGCGTCTCTAGCAGGAACAGCCAAATGTAACCCAGAGGTAAAGCGCTTTCATGATCCAACAAGGTGCAGGGTCTGAGGAAAAGAACCTGCGAGTCTGAGTGTTCCCTGTGTAAATCTATCAACATTCCTCTCTCTCTCATTTTAATCTTTTATGACAGTAGAATACAGAAGGCAAGATAGTGAGAGACGTTTCCCCTGGGCACAGGCCAGAAGGGGGTGCATTGTTTTTGAGCATTGCTAAACAGCAATAACACTGGAATAACAGTTAGTCTTTTTGTGATCAGCATACACCACCAATTCCAAGCCCTCAGTAATCATCAATTACTCTTTCCCCAAATGTGGTGTTGGCATAAAATCCAAACATTTCTGCATTTACCATTGTTTTTTTTTGTTTTTTGTTTTTTTAAAATAAATGTGTAGTCCTAGCCAGTGGATAGAGTGTCAGCCTGGTGACTGAAGGGTCCCAGATTTGATTCTGGTCAAGGGCACATGCTTGGGTTGTGGGCTGATCCCCCAGTGGGGGGTGTGCAGGAGGCAGCCAATCAATGATTCTCACATTGATGTTTCTCTCTCTCTCCCTCTCCCTTCCTCTTTGAAATCAGTAAAAATATATTAAAAAAAGGAAAATAGACCCTGTTATACTAACTATTCATTACTATGATGGAACAAATGTAGGCAAAAATGTTTTGCTCTTTTTTGAAAAATATATTTTTGTAATTAAAAGTACTAATTACCGTGTTAGTTTCCTACCGCAAAATGGGTGACTTAAATAACAGAAATATATTTCCTCATAGTTCTGGGGGCCAGAAATCTGAAATCAAGGTGTTGGTTCCTTTTGGAGACTAAGAGAGAATCTGCTTTGTGTCTCTCTCCTAGATTCTTGCGGCTGTTGGCAATCCTAATTTCTGCCACCTTTTCTCATGGCCTTCTCCCCTGTGTTTGTGTCTTCTTAAGAGGACACCTATTATTGGGTTTAGAGATCACTCAGTTAGTCCAGGAGATCTCATCTTTATCACTTAGCTATATCTTCAAAGACCGTGATTCTGTTTTCAATGGAAGTGGAGTTCTTGGGGTGCCATGAGGAAAACAATTTCCTGAGCCCCGACTCGAGAATGGGGTTTCATGGAAAGCTTTATTGGTGATATAAACTTAACGGGGTTCCCCTCAAGGTCCCATCGCCATGTGTTCTGCTATGGAAGAAGTACAATCTCATCTTCAGCAGAGGCCACTGCCCAGAATTTATTTCCCATATGAAAGTACAGTATCCTGCACAGCCACGGAGTCTGCCATGCGCTGCTTAAGGTCGGTCGCACGGCTATGCAGAGAGAATGGGCAAGTACACGTGTTAGTGTGAGTCAAGGAGCCAGAGAGAGAGTAAGCACACAGGAGCACAAGAGAGAAAGCTCCATGGGGACTTTAACATCCCAAGATTTCCTGTGCTTCTGATGGGATCCACGCCCTAGGCCCTAGCCGATCCATTGTTCTCCAGGCTTGACCTGGCAGGCAGGCCCCTCTCCTGCATCACCTGACTTCTGCGCATGTTCCTGTCTTCCCTTTGTTCCATCCCTTTCCCCATTGACCTGCTGGGAATGGACCGTGGTTCCCTGGGGGTGTGAAGCTGTAGCTTCGTGTTGAAGCTGCCCCGATGAGCATACTTACAGTGTCTGGCTTCCCTTTGCTTTCTTTCCTTTATTAATGTTAACTAATTATGACATAACAATACCAGCAGTTAAAACTTGGACAAACTCTTGCGGGGAGCCAAATTCAACCCAATGCAGTGAACGTTTCCCCATTTTGTGGCACAATATTTATTTTGTGAGTTTTTTCTTTCTTTCATTTTTTTTGGGTGTGATTTTATATGTAAAACTTCATAAATGAAAATTTTCACTGTATTTCTTTTGTGGCCACTTATCATGATCAGTTTTACATTGTGATTATTCCTAAACATGCTAAAAAATGACTGTGTATAGAGGAGAGGGGCGTTGAAAACCTGATCTGCTCCCAGCGTCAATGTCAAATAGCTAGATGTGGACTGCTCCTGGGCTAAGATGTCAAAGGGGCAAAACAGAAAGAGGAGTGCAGGCTGCAAAGGGGAAACTGGGAGAGGCAATGAAGAATTCATCAGGATGGTGATCTCGTTCAGAGCCTAACAGCATGAGCTTTAGAATCTGACAGTCAGGATTCATGACCAAACCTGCCGCCCTTACAATATGTGACCTCAGCATGAGTTCTAAGTACAGACTTTTCAGAAGAGGGTGCAGGGAGGGAAACATAATCATTTCAAAGCTGTTGTGCATATCAGGGTACAAGTGTAGGGCCTGGGTGGACCCAGAGCGTTGTTGGCAAGAGCAAATCAATTCCAGCTGCTCATGGTCGAGGGATGATAGCAGAGCTGGGCGGAGAAGCCAGCTACCCTGTATTTATTGAAGTGTTTCTTCTAATGAAAAAGTAGAAAATGAAAGAAGAACGAGTGCGATACACAATTAGTAAGCTATGGCATGTCCGCTCTAAATGGTTCTTTAAAGAAAAAGTCATCCAAACTCTTTCATTCTCAAAGAGGAAATGGGAAGCTCACGGAGGTCTAGTGTGCCATCAAAGAAAACTCATTGTGTTGGTGTGGACGCCCCTGTTCTGTGGCGGAGGGATGGCACCCTTTGCACCTACCTACACAGTAAGTTATCATCATCTGATACGGGGACTTCTTTTAACTCTCTACTACATATTTATGTGGAATACTTGGCCCCAAGCAAATGTGCCTCTACAAGTTTTGCAACTACAGTCTCAAATTTATTAGAGGAAGAAAATCAAAGTAAATAAAATATAAAATAAAATAAAATAAAATAAAATAAAATAAGAAACCCAGGAAAACCCAGGAAGCAGGCTGGATAGTTTGAAAGCAAGCCTGCTTATTCCCCCAAACCAAGGAAATATGTGGAGGATTATCAGGGATCTTGGGGCAGTTGCTACTGGAGCGAGCCCGCCCGCCCTCTGCATCCCCAAGGGAATGTTATTTTCCTTCACCCCAATAAGTCTTGCCACTACTCTTAATCTTAAAAAGATAAAAGCAAAATAATTGACTCAAATAATACACTTTATTCAGAAATACTTACCTTATGTAAATTTAGTCTCAGATATGTTAAATGACAACCACTTAGAAATGCATTACAGAATTCCTTCAATAAAATCTGAAATCCAGAGTTAAAGCTATAAATATATATTTTAATGGCACACATTTATTGCCAGCCATAACTCATTGCATACATTAAGTATGAAATTTCCTGTCGGTAATAATAAATGTGATTTATAAGTCACAAATTTATGTGCAGTCTATTATTTTGTTGAGGACAGTTTCAAAAACCATCAAAAATTAGGAAAAAGTCAAAAACAGTTGGAGACTTATTTGTGGAATTATTTTTGTTTTAGAAAATTCTACAAAATATGTTTTAAAATGAAATTATCTTATATTTCCACCATAAAAATTACACAAAAATTAAAAGATGAAAATTTGAGGATTTCTTAATTTGAAGCACCCAAGGAATATACTAATTTTTAAATATTTTGAGTAAGTAATTTTCTTTTGTATTTTTAAAAATAAAAATGAACTTTCATTATTACAAAATCAGTGACTATAATTATACAAAAATAAATAAACTAAGAAAATTAAAACACTATATTCCCAACATTAGTAGCACCTTAATGAATACAGTTTTAAATTTTTATACATATACATATACATTTTTAACAAATGAAATAGTAGGATATGTATATATAGTGAACGATATGCTTTTGTCAGTTAAGATACTTTTCTATTTTTCTATGTAAACAAAGCTATCCTATCTAGTATTTAAATCATATAAAATGCCCCACTTATACCCCATATGTCTTTATAGCTGGCTTGTTCCAAGAAGAATCTAACCCAGGACTAAACCATATATTGGATCTTATTGTTATCTTAAGTCTGTCCTCTAGAACAAGGGCAGCAGGGCAATTCTAGGCTGCCTGTTTTTGTAAATAAAGTTTTATGGGAACACAGACACACATTTATTTAAGTTTTGTCTATGGCTGCTATCACCCTTTAAAGGCAGATTTGAGTAGTTGTGACAGAGGCTGTTTGGCACACAAAGTCTAAAATACTGTATTTTCTGGTGTATAAGATGACTTTTTAACCCAGGAAAATCTTCTCAAAAGTCGAGGGTCGTCTTATATGCCAGGCGTCTTATAGGGCAGGTGCTGAAACTTCCGAGCTGACTGGAAAATCTGCGGTCACCACATACGGTG
>PVJC01050472.1:0-11799 GCA_004026665.1 Murina feae | reverse complement strand
ACACTTATTTTGCATTAACTTACTTTTGATATTTAAATTCATTTACTTAATTTTATTTCAATCTTATTCAGCTTAACTATATACAAAATTTTCTCAAGATTTTTCTTCATAGACCTTCTACAACTTTCTTAGTCCCTCTTACTTTGCCTCTTCTTACTCATTCAGAAATGACCAACTTTTTTTTTTTTAAATATATTTTCTTGATTTTTTACAGAGAGAAAGGGAGAGGGACAGAGAGTTAGAAACATCAATGAGAGCGAGAAACATCGATCAGCTATCTGCTACAAACCCCTACTGGGGATGTGCACGCAACCAAAGTACATGCCCCCAACTGGAATCGAATTCAAGACCCCTCAGTCCGCCAGGCTGACGCTCTATCCACTGAGCCAAACCAGTCAGGAACCAACCTTATTTTAAGACAAACCTTGTTCTTTTAACACCTTCAAAAATGTATTCCCATACCTTATATCTTCTATTACTAAAAACCATAAGTTTCTTTCTATCTTAATTAGAAATCTTAACTCTTAGGAACCTCAGTTTCTATTGACAACTAAAAAGTAAGCAGTTAGTGTTCTTTGGATTGATATATTTATGATCACATTTAATAACTTTAAAAAATATATTTCTTCATTGTACTTTTTAAAAATGTGGCGTAAGACTTGTTTACTAATGGACCCAATATCTTTAGTTTCTCTATAATAAACAGGGTGTAGATAAATCTATTTTACTAATTAATGTTTCCAAATAAGATGAAATAATGAAGCTCCCAGAGGACTTTGATTAGCCAGGAATTCCATAGACATACGTACTCCATATTTTCATCTACCTATCTGAGTTCTAATACTGGGTCTGATTTTTCTTTTAGATCCTCTAATCCAGAGCTGTGTTTCATTAGTTGTTTAAAATATAAAAGTTAGGAGTTCCTTAGTTAATGAAAAATGGACTGACCCAAACCATTAAAACGTATTAGGTTTTTTTATGTACAGTACTTTCTTATATAGATAAATATTAAATAAACAATGCTAATATTCATGATAAAGCCAGAGTCTATAACATTTGGTTTTATTTAGCAATTTTTAAAGGCATGCTATTTTAAAAAAATATTTTATTGATTTTTTTTTTACAGAGTGGAAGGGAGAGGGATAGAGAGTTAGAAACATCGACAGGAGAGAAATATCCATCAGCTGACTCCTGCACACCTCCTATTGGGGATGTGCCTGCAACCAAGGTACATGCCCTTGACCAGAATCAAACCTGGGATCTTCCAGTCTGTAGGCCAACGCTCTATCCACTGAGCCAAACCAGTTAGGGCAAGGCATGCTATTTTTTCTTATATTTTTATTTCTTGGCATCTCACAGGTCAAAGTATTGACATATTACAGGCTAATTCTCTTTTGCAAAAATATAGTACAGAGCATTTTACTGAGAGTGGGTGGGTCTGAGACTTGTGATTTATTATGTATCCCATTACCTGTTCCACTCAGGAAAACAAAATCAAAAAACCTCTTAATAACTACTTCAGACCCAGATCTCATAAGACTAAAAGTTTCTACAATTTTCTTATTCTAGATCTTTCACTTAGCTGTGTCAATTCACAGTAATGTCAGAAAATGAAATTCTGACAATACTGTCATTAATATTGTAAGTGTGGGAGAAACTGAGGAGTTGTCTACAGAGCCTTTTGTGGCTGTTCAAGTTTCTCTCCAGTAAGATTGATTTAAGAAAGGACATGTGTAAAAGATGAAAAGAGAGCCATGTGACAGCAGGGAAATTATACTAATAAAGCCAAAACTCAGCATCAGATGGAACTTATGATAAATGATAAATTTATAATAATATGTTATGATGAAAATGGGAAAAAAAACCCACAAAGATGGCATTTGATGACTGAAATATTTAATATCCACACAAGTGTAGTCCCTACCATGGCCCTTGTACTTTTAGCAGGTCCCACTCTGATCTGCCTCTTGGAGTGAAGAGATTATGGGATTCAGGGGATGTGCCCAAATGGAGCAGATCCCTTGATGCTGGTAGTTTGGCACTTGGAAGCCTCAGGCCTGCTTTCAGGAACTGCAGAGACCTCTTCTTTTGATCTGTACTCACATGGATAGATAGCCAACACAAAGCTGTTTGCAGGGAATGGGTGTAGTTTGCATGTGTGGGCTGAAGTATTCATGAAGGAATACAGAGTCAGGGCTGGGAAGAGAAGCTAGGTGGGCCAAGGACAGGCTTCCTGGTCATGTAATTGTGCAGTCACAGGGACCAGCACTTAGCTGGATGTTCTGCTATTAATGTGTTAATAGTCTTAATAAGTACATCTTTGAATTTGTGTTTCAAAAGTGAAATCTAGTATGACAGTGGAGCATGCATGAAAGCAAAGGACATACATGTAGTGTGTCCTCGCCACCCTGTTTGCATGTCAGCATCCATAGTGCCCATGAGCACAGAATTCACTGGTTCCATAATGCATGGGGATTCAATGGGACTCTAAGCAAATGCAGGTATGCGTGTTAGGTCTGTGACTATGTGGGGTACCGACAGCCCTGAGAGGCTATGCTTTCCATTTGAACCAGAACTTACTTTAAGCACAGAAAGAAAGCATTAATGTTCTAAGAAATATGATTGACTGAGGAACACTATCATATTCTTTTCTTATCCATGTTACTTCTCTTTATTAGCTAACAATTTAGACTGAAAGTGATAACATGGAAGGAAAGAGAAAGATTGGTCAATCAATAATTCCTTTCCCTTTTAGCCCTTTCTTACTCATCAAAAAGGTAAACATTTTTGGTAGAAGTGAATTTATGTAATTGACTAAAGGTTAGATATAAAATTTCAACTGTTAGTGGAAGGAGCTATGATGCTTTCTTTCCATTTATCCAAAAACTGACTACATATCAGAATCACCTATGAAGGAAAAAACAAAATCCAGATGCCTGAGTCCCATCTCTGAAGATTATCAATGAGTTCTGGATTTCCCCTATCTTTAAAAATGTCCACGGGTGTTTCTAATGTGATACCACAGTGAAAAGCCTCTGCTTTAAAGTATATACTAATTGATCATATTATCATTTTACAGTTATATTACTAAGTTGTACCTTTGATGGATAAGTTTTATGTCAACTATATTCTCCACTCAAAAGGGGAAAAAAAGGAACTAGTACTCTCTACTGTCACTTGGTGGCAGTATACATATATTGCAAGGACAATTCTTGTATGAAGCCAATTTAAGAAAATATTTCAGAATAGGAAGACCAACCATATAGAGAGAACTTCTAGTCAAGTTTCCAACTTTTATAACTCTGAAAATGAGGCCCATATAGATTAAATGATTGATTTCCAGTCAAAAAGAGTCACTGAAAGTATATGAAATTTAAAAAGTCTCTCTACACTTTTCATTTAGTGCTATTTCTATCAACCTCAAGCTCTAACTTTGGTGTGACAGTTTTGACATTGAATTGTTGCTTGAGTTTACTGCTTAGTAAATTACTAAAAACACTTCGAACCTTGCTTTTCATGTAGGTAAAATGTTGAGGCTAGATTAATATAGAGTATAAGATAGCCTAACACTGTTCTTAACACATACAAGTACTAAAAATGTTTCACTCTTAATTCTTTTTAAACAACCTTCATCCACTTAATAAAAATGCCTTTCAGTTCATAAACCACCCCAGAACTGACAATGTTTTGGCAAGAGATATGGGACATTTTTCCTTACTTTGATCTGATATTTGAACTGCACTTAAACATCAACATCTCTTGCTTAGATTGTATCAATGAATTCAATAGAATAATTTAAAAAAGAAATATGCAGGAATTAAGCTGCCTGACTCTCAAGAAATATAATTTCATAGTGGTGTATGGAATCACAAACAGTGTGTTGAGAGGGAATGCACATTAGAAATGAGTAACCTATACTCTCATTCTCTTATTAAGAATAATTGGAATGATTTCACATGTGCTTTAGACAGTTATTTTTTTCTGACTCATATATGCTACAAAAAAAAAAAAATCTCCTGAGTCTTTGTTTAAAAGGCTTTAAAATAAATTTTTGCAATTTTGGCCTATAGGATTCTCACAGATAAAGTTTAGCTAACTTGAGCTCATGATCTAAATTTACACAATAATGAGGAAATTGGCAAAAAACAATCATTATCATAATTAGATTCCCAAGGCCATCAGATCTTGAAAATATCAGTGCAAGATAGAAAGTAAATATATGAATTAGAACTTGAGCAAGGAATACGAATATTCTAGAAGGCTGGGCAAAATCTTTTTTAAATGTAAAAAATACATTTCATTCATAAAGTTGAACACTTAATGGTTGTGTAAAACAGAAGATTAGACATGAAAGGAAAGAGTGACATAATGCTGCTGTTAGCAATATGGCAGATCAGGTTTTCTGCCTAATTATATAAGTAGATTGATTTTGAAAAAAAAAATCACACATTTTGTTACTGTGTTATTGGTCCTACAGTAAGTAGAGGATATTTAAAAGAGCATCTCTCCAAAGAAAAGTGAGAGGTAGAAAAGACAGGGTAGTCTGCCAAAATATTTATTGCTGTGGAGTGAATTAAGCCTTGGGCCAGCAACACTGTGGAGGAGCCGACCCTTACATGTTTACATTAACCCTAAATCTTCAAAAGGATTTAAACATAACTAAAAAGATGTATTAAAATTAATGACCAACTGTTTGAGCTGACATCAGAAAAGCAAAGCAATAAACCCAGAGAGCATTGAAGGAAATAGATAACAAAAATATGAGTAGAACTTAATAAAAAAAGAAAAAGTATAAAACTCAGGTGATCCATTTGATCAGAATGGTATTCTTTTAAATGACTTGAAGACAGGCCAGCCGATGTGGCTCAGTGGTTGAGCATACCTCTTCCTATGAACCAGGAAGTCACGGTTCAATTCCCAGTCAGGATCTGAGAACAAAAGGGTCCCGGTTTCAATTGCAGTCAAGGGCATATGCCCAGGTTGCAATCCCTAGTAGGGAGCATGCCGCTGATCAATGATTTTTGTCTCATCATTGATGTTTCTATCTCTCTCTCCCTCTTCCTCTCCCTTTCTTTCTGAAATCAATAAGAATATATTTTAAAAAGACAGATAAGAACTTCGATTAAGAAAAATGAAGATATAAATAATACACTGAAAGAATGGGACCAATGTTACTGTAAAGATTGTAAACATTTGAATTGCCAATAAATCTGAACATTCATGTAAAATGGACAATTTTCTAGCAACTAAAATTTCTCAAAATGACACAAAAGAAAATAGAGGAGCTCTTTAACCAGTAAATAAATTAAATCAATAGTTTACAATCTTCTGCCAAGAAAACAGTAGACACATTATTTGGTAGGTTAATTCTACCAAACTTCTATAAATAGATAATGCCAATCTTAATAAAGAAAATTTCCAGAGAGTATGGGAAAAATGCTCTTTTATTCATCTTATAAAGTGTATGTAATCTTGATCCTGAAAATAGATAAGGATCATAAGGAAAAAGAAATTTACTGGTCAGATTTAGTTGTGAACATAACACTAAAAATTTTAAACTATTATATTAGCTACTTAAGTTCACCAGAATGAGCAAAAGCATGCAATGGGTCATCCTGTAGATATAAAGATAATTTGATGTCAGGGATATGTAAATTTAATTCACCACATTTATTCCTTCCATTCATTTGTGTGTGTGTGTGTTTTAATTTGCTTAACACTCTATTGAGCTCTCTTGTCCTAGGCACTGTCCTAAGTGGTTTATATATTTACTCTTTTAAACATCCTACTGTTTCTGGGAGGAGGTCCTATTTTTGCTTCCATTTTTCCAGTAAAGACTCCAACCTCTCAAATGGTGAAGTAATATTCACAAGATTGTGTGTATGGTCAGTGGTGAAATCAGGAGAAGAACTCTGGAGTCTGTGCTCAGAACCAGTGTCCCATATTAACATTCAACATTCTAGATGAAAGAAAAAGGACCTACATTTACAATATAGATTGACACTCATATTATAGATTAAAGGAAAAAGTCCATGTGCTTCTCTCAAAAGATGTAGAGAAAGAAAGCACATATATTTCTAAAATTATTTCCCAACTTATTTTGCTTCTTTTTCTGACCTTTTCAGTATGTTTTGCCATGTAGAACATTTTAATTCTTATATAATTAAATGTATCATTTTTTCTTTGGAACTTAACTATTTCTCATGAATAATTTTTCAAGTCTCCCTGGTTTCCACTGATAATTTTATATTTTCATTTTTTATTTTCAAATTGATTATATATGTAGAATGTATTAATGATTAGCCATGTATTCCCACTTTTGTTGACTAATTTTTGCTACTGATCCAAAATGTCAATTTTATTATAATTTAAAAACCCTATGCTCTTGAGTCTAATTTTAATTTAAGATGTTTCCTGTTCCACTGATTGGCTTGTCTACTTCTGAACCAAAATGCCACTCTAATTATAAGTGTAATATAGTTAACATGGTATAATATATAATAAATAACAATGTAATGTAACAAAATATAATTTACCATATAATAAAGTCAAAAGAGAGAAAAGCTATACAATCATTTGAAACATCCTCAAAACAAATAAAATTCACTATTCATTTCTAATAAAAAAATAATAAAACAATAATAGATAAATGCTTTCACAACATGAAACTTAGGAGGAATGACCAAGGCTTTTAAAGGTGTATGAGGAGGGAGATTGTAAACATGGCCTTTTACAATGTGGAAGGACTCCCCACTGTAAATGTAGCTTGCACTATGTTTTTTAATGTGATCAATCAAATTATTAACTTTAGCTTTAGTCAATAAAATATTTTTTGTGAGGAAAAAGACAAAAAGTAATTTTTCTTTCTTTGATGGGGGATGGGGATAGCAGAGAAAATGGAAGTTCAAATACCTATTGAGGAGCCCATAATTTCCTACACATTGTGTTCTTTCTTTTTAATAACTGATTTAAAATTCCTAAAAGAATGCTGTGATATGTTATTAAGCCCATTTTATATACTGAAATGAGTAAATTTAAGGGAGGTATGGACTTGCCCAAGGTTATCGAGCTGATAAGTGTTAGAAGTGAAAATTAAATCCAGATATATCTATTTGCAAAGCTTCTCTTCTTCTCCATCCATCTTTCATTTTGTGGTTGTTGTTGTTGTTAATCCTCACCAGAGGATATTTTTCCATTGATTTTTAGTGAGAGTGGAAGGAAGAGGTAGAGACAGATAGAAACATGCATGTGATTGGTTGCTTCCCACATGAGCTCTGAGGAGTGTCCGGGGGGAGATCCTGCAACCGAGGTACATGCCCTTGACCAGAATCAAATCTGGGGCCCTTTTGTCCACAGGCTGATGCTCTATCCACTGAGCCAAACCAGCTAGGGCTATCTTTCCCTTTTAATGGTCAAAGCTTTTCTGCGTATAAATATGACTGAGATTTCCAAACAGCCTTTCAACATTGTTGAAAGAAATGTTGCTAAGTGTATAATTAGGAAAACGAAGCTGGCTAAGGAGATGAGAGACTGGAAGTTGCTGTTTCCTCACCAATTATCTTTTCCTTTGGGCATGACCTTTTCTTTGAGTCCTGTCTTTGCATTAGAACCTCCAAGTTAACTTTGACTTCTCCTTCTCCTTTTAACCATCCCCCTCTGCAAGTAGACATTAATTAGATCTTAGACTTGCACTGACACAATATGGCTTAAATATTGTGACTATTTCCCTTCACTCTCACTGCCACTGTTACTGTCACTGCCATAACTAGGGCTTTATTGTTAAGTATCCTGTATGGTCTTCAGTCCTTTCCTTTATTCTATATAATACCCAAGGCTGTCACCAGAATTGTCTTACAGTGTATGACTGTATGTGTGCATATGTATATACATATTCTATTCTCTCTGATAGCTTTTCTCCCCACAAAAAAAATCCAAACTCATGAACAGATCACATAAATCTTTTAGCTGTTCTCCACAACTGATTAACTTGTCCTTATCCTTTGCTGCTCATCAAATATGTTGCCTTTCTTTCTCCTGCTGGGTGCATTACTATGTTTTCCTTCTGTGCTCTCATCGCACATTCTCGGCAACATTACACTATAATCATTTATTTGTTGTGCCTGCCTCCTCCATTAGACTTGGAGCAATTTTAAGAGCAAGTAGTAAGTATGGTTTACCTTTATAGTCCATCTGGCAACTGGTCCATTGTCTAGAAAAGAACATATGCTAAATATTTTCAAGTGTTTTGAGATTATGATTTCTAAGAACTAAAACGGCTTTTGACTGAAGTCAATAGTTAACTATTAGTTCATTCATTTAGGGTCAAGTCCACTAATATATGGTATATTTTATTTGATCAGTATGCTAGGATGGCAATTTTTATCTTCTTTTTCAAGACAGTTTCCAACCTACATTTTATTGATCACACAGAAAAGGGAAAAAGAAGTTGATATCTTTTCTTTTTTCCATAGTGGAGAAATATCCAGTAACTTGCTTATACAGAATCAATCAGAGATAAATCTCAGGATGCCTGATAGTCATAGATGGCCATGTTTTCTGCCTCTCAGGGGCACTTGATGTAAAGATAAACGTTGCTCCATTTTTAGATGTGGGAGATGTCCATGTTGCAATAAACAGTGAAGTTAGTTTGAGAAACACCTCGGTAGTTCCTTCTGCCTAAAATACTCCCCCAAAGTATTTGTGGGTAGACTCATTCAGGTCTCAGAGCAAATGCACATTCACATGTAACCCTGTCTTGATCCCCCAACAAACTATTTTCTGCCTTACCCAACTTTTTTATTTATTCATTTATTTTTTCATTGTATTTCTTATCACACCATCTGTAACACTCTAGTGCATAAAGTAATGACTGGAACATAGTGTGATTTCAGCAAATATTTATCAAATACGCGGATCTGATAGTGTTCCCAGGAATAAACCTTTATGTAAACTACTAAGTGCAGCTGCTCTCCATTTTCTTACAAAGTCGTTGTATGCCCAGTAATTTAATTAAATTAGTTACTTTGCAGAGTGCTGTGGGAAACCCAGGATATAAGAGGCAGTATATAAAATCAAATACTTATGTATTCTATGTATTCCAAAAACACTTTACAGATTAGTGACTTAAATACTGTTGGTCAGTGACCACATTGGTAGAGAGCATAGCTGCTGCCTGATCTGCTTTGGCTCACTCAAAGAAATGAAAAGATTTTATAAAGAAAGGAAACACTGCACAGAGCCCTGAGGTCTCTCTGCTCTTCTATTCAAATGCCACAAAAACTCAATGTTTACCAGTCTATGACCAGTGTCTTGGCTTAGGATATTGATGAGATAGTAGCTTCCCAGCTAGGAAGCCTCTCCAATACTAATTATCAGTAATACATTTTGACTGTCCAAAGCTGGGTATCTACACTAATAAAAGAGAAAGATGCAAATTGACTATACCTTTGTGATGCCCACCAGCCAATCAGGTGTGAGTATTCAAATTAACCCGACAATTTGCATATGAAGGTGCTGAGCAGCTAGGGTGGGGCAACATGCTTGCATTGTTGCCATGGCAACTACATAGGTGTTCTGCACCCCCAGCTGCTCTGAGCCTCTGGGCACCATGGAAAGGTGGAAAGGAGGCTCCAGGCCAGAGCAAAGGCAGAAAGGTGGCTCTGGCTGGAGTGAAGGCTGTGCTAGCAGCCAGGGGGAAGGAAGGCCCATTCTTGCATGAATCTTCGTGCATCGGGCCTCTAGTGGAAAAATAATCAGGAATCTCAGTGAGAAGTACGAAATAAAAATTACTGGTGCACTTGAAATGTCACAATCAGTGAAAATATGGATCTTTGTACATCAATATTGATAAATTTGTAGGTTGTAGCCATAGTCAGCCGTTACACAGTTTTGTGATTTTTAGGTGTGTCTCATTAGATTATGAATTCTCAAGTAAATAACCATGTTTTTTTTTTCATTCTTTACCCTATAGACTAAGCAATGTCTGGCATAAAGTGTATACTTAGAAATGGCAGCTGCTGCTACTCTTCACACTGTCTTTGTTCCAGCTCTCTGAGCCTGAGGCAAAGTTTACATGGAGATACAAGCCCAGGGCGACAAGAAAGTCAAGTGAGGCAGGAATGAAGGGAAAGTAACAACAGTTGATACATTTCAAGTTTCATAAGGACACACAACCAGTGGTCTGTCACAAGGGATATCTTCAAGGGAGAACCTTATGGAACCAAAACATGTCGGAACAATCCTCTGGGAGAAGGAGGGCCGTAAGTTTATCTAAGGAGTCCTCCTGCTTCCTACCCCTTATTGGTCAGCATGAGATTTATATTGACCAGTAATCTATTTACATTTGAAAAGAAATGTGTGCTTCGCATTTATTGGGTATAGTGCTCTATAAATATCAAATAAGTTACTGGGTTAATAGTAACAGTTAGTGCTTTTGTTTACTTACAGATGCTTCAGATTCTCTTTACTGTAGATCTTCAGAGATCATTGTTACTACAGCTTCCTCTTTCCCTATAGCTAACCCCACAATTTCTGTCTACTCTGGCTTTCCTGAGGTAAGATCCCTCTGTATTCAGCAATTCCTTTAGAATTTGTTTAGGTTTCCCCTCTCTGTAGAATAATCTGGAAACTAACTCCAGGCAGTAAGGCATGCAATCAAAGAATTCTTTTGGTTCCTTTCCCTTCTCTCTGAGAGGACGGTTTTATGGTATCTATTGTTTCCGTGATTGACAACTGTTTCATAGATTTCCATAGGGGTTCTCTAATGATCCTTTCTTCTGCCTTGTTCTGGTTTGATTTCTGTTCTTTTTCTAGCTTCTTTAGCTGGAGAACTTAGATTCCTGATTTTTAGTCCATCATGTTTTCCAAGTGCATTTGTCTCTAAGCTCAAACTGAAATCAGTAGAAATTTTGATAAGTTCTATTTTTGTCATTTGATTCACAATCTTCCTGTTATTTTTGTTATCTTTACTTTGACTCATTGATTTCTATCTTGTTTATACTGTTATGGATTTCAATCATTTAATATTTCTTGAGAATTGATTCCTGAAACTATGTGGTCTAAATTTGTTAATGGTCTATATGCACTTATAAAAAATGTGTATTGTATAGATGTTGTCCACACTGTTTTATATTAACACTAGAGGCTTGATGTACGAAGATTCATGCAATAATGGCCTTCCTTCCCCTGGCTGCCAACACCACCTTCACTCCAGCCTGGAGCCACATTTCTGCCTTCCCACATTGCCCAGAGACCCATAGCGGCTGGGGTGGTGCAGAATACCTGTGTTGTAGCCATGGTGACAATGCAAGCATCCCGTTCTGTCCCCTGCCGCTCAGCACCTGCATATGCAAATTAATCCACCATCTTTGTTGGGTTGATTTGCATACTCCCTTCTGATTGGCTGGTGGGCATTGCAAAGATACAGTAAATTTGCACTTATTAGTGTTGATAATTAGGTTAATTTTTCTAAAGTTATTTTATTCAGGTCTTTGATATACTAACTTATCTTTTGCCTATTTATCAGCTTTTGAGAGAAGTGTATTAAATTCTATTAAGGTTATTAATACACCTATTTTTGTTTCAGTTTTGTAAATACTTGCTTTATATATGTTGATCCTAACTTATTGTGTGCCTATACTCAGTAACATTTTAATATCTTCCTGGTGTACTTTCACCTTTATTAGTATATAGTCAATGTGAAAAATGTTATAGTTGTGAATTTTAATGCAGTAATATCAGGAAATTTAAAATTGGTCTTCCCAAAATACAGTCAATCAGTATTATGTATAATGCTAACAT
>PVJC01050470.1:0-11759 GCA_004026665.1 Murina feae | reverse complement strand
GTGTTGCTCCTTCCCGTGTTAAGCTCATGTGTTTGAGGCACTGTCTACTCTGGCTGGACCGAGGTCCCGATTACCCTTACGTGTTTCTCTCAAAGGCCGGGCAAGGCTCCCCATTTCTCTGACCAGTAAAACTGAGGCCCCGGCCCCGGCTGTGCATCCCATCCCCACCTTCTGGACCCCAGCCTGGAAGCCCCGGAGACGGCTGCACTTGATCATCTGGTGGAGGAGGACTCGGGCCAGGGCAGCGTCCAGCAGCTCCAGGTCTCCATAGAAACAGACGAGCAGCCCCAGCCTGTGTGAGAGGAGAAGGGGCCTGGCGCAGGGCACAGGGACCTGCGCAGGACAAGCAGTGGGGCTGGACTCGGAGCTGGGTCCAGCGGTCAGCTCTCCAGGGCCTGAGGGCAGCCTGGTGCGGAGGTAGCCACAGAGATGCCCCCCACTGGAGACAGCGCTGCCCGCCAGGGGTTCTCTGGGGCCCAGATTCATCCCAGGATGCTTTGCACACCACACCCAGGTGACAATCACCTCAGAGGGAAAGAAAACCAAGGAGACAGAGACACATCAGGCAGCAGCGGGATGTGACCCTGGTCCAGCTGGGAGCACCATCCCCCGTGGTGAGGAGCCCAGCTTCAGGCCGGCGGACTCGGCAGGTCACCTGACTCCTCTGCAAGCTGCTGCCCGCAGTCCATCCCCGCAGGCGGCCCGGCCCGAGGCTTTCCCGGGGCAGGTCTGCTTTGTTCGTGAGCACGTGGTAGCACACGTGATGGGTGTAGGACTGGGGACGCTGAGCGTGTGAGGAGAGGCGGGCTGAAGGCTAGCACACTTCCTGGCGGGGTCAGGGCACACCTTCAGTCCTGGCTGCCCTTAGCCCCCGTGCTATCTCCTGGGCGTGGTGTGGCTGACCGCCCCGCTGGCCATGCTCCACCTGGCTCCGCCCTCCCAGGACACGGACATGCTCAGACGTGTGCACAGGAGAGCAGGCGGGCCAGGGGAGGGTCTGAAATTGTGTCTAATGAGAAAGATGATGGGAGAGCGAAGGCTGAATGTGAGTAAGCGCGTTGAGAACAACTAGCATTTCTTGAGCACATGACTGTGTGTGGTCCTTACAAGGACCTCAGTGAGGCGGGAGGGCCTGGTCTCCCCTTTCACAGGCAGAGAAAGGTGACACAGAGATGGGCCTGAACACAGCCGAAATCACACGGCTTCTAAGTTGCAGAGTCAAGATCAAACCAGGAGGCCTGGCTCAGGTCCCACTAAGGCATCCCTCATGTAACCATAGAAACAGAGGCCCAGGCTGCTGGTGAGAATTACTAGGGATGGAGGAAGACGGGGTAACAGTCTTAATGTGAGAACATTCTCACAAGTGAATCTGAAAAACTTTATGGTGATAGGTGATGTTGGAGGAGACCCAAGGCCTGGAGATCTTCCCCCCACCCCCCCCGGCCAACTAGATGCCATCCCCTCTGACATTCAGACTCTTCCCGAGCACAGCTCCTGCTGGTAATGGCTCCTGGAGGATCCCATTACAACCCCTAAATTCTAGAGCTGAGCTCATCTGGGGTCGAACAACCCACCTGAGAGTCTTGAAAACGGGTTCTCAACACTCTGCCCAGCTCCCTGGGAATTACACATGTACCTTGGGATGGGCAGCGTGCCGAGGGTTAAACCCTGAGCCTGGCACCCAGGAGACCCCCCCCCCCCAGAGCCTCGTGGCCCTCAGGCCTTGGAGAGGTCCCTGGGGAAGCCCCTCCCCTGAGACTTCAGGGACCAGCCACTCTCCTTCCTTCCCAGAGCCTTTGCTGCTCAGAGGAACCTGCGCTTAGAGCGCATCTTGGGCGCAGCTCAGAGGGCCCTGCCTGTGGACGGTGGAGGCGTTCCTCATGTCAAAGTCGGAGGAGCTGATGCGCTCCAGGAACGCCTGGGCCAGCTCCGGCGTGATGTCATAGACAGTGTCCAGCTGCTTGGTGGCGTTGTCATAGCTGATGAACAGCCCCATCTGGTGGACAAGCACAGAAAGGTTATGTGAGGATGGTCGTGGCTAGGGCACCTGCCCGGGGTCTGTGCTCACGGCCCCTCGCTGCTGGGTGCTTCCCGCCTCAGAAAGCCCCGTGTGCCTAAGGAAGCATTATTTCTAACACCCACGAAGCTGGACTTCCTTTAAGCTGGTATTTGCCCACTGACTTCCAGATTTGTTATACTGAGGTCAGAGAGTGTGGCCCATGCATTTCCTGCTTCGGGGACTCAGTTTTTGAATAGATGAGTGAGTTTATAAACGGCCTCGGCGATTAAACACTTGTATTCTTTCTAAGACTAAAAGGTGGACTAGAATAGGAAGAATCTGAACAACATGTTAGTACCTTTTTATTCCTGCTCACTTTTTCCTGTGTCCAAGGCTGTCCCATTAATGCCCGTATTCAATGCCCTGTTTCCTGTGCTTAAAGGCCTCGTACAGCTGACTCTCCCTCAGAGACTCCCCGTTGCCGCTGTGACGTGCCCTCGGCGGGGGCCTGCTTTCCCCACCCTTCCCCACACTTCTAGACACAGGAGAAAAGGGGCATGTGGCCTCTGACCCTAGCAATGACCCCTGCCCAGCTTCCTCGGACTCTAACCTGCCTTCTAACCTCCGGACTCAGCCCTGGGAGGGCACAGCGAGGTTAACTCGTGTTGTCATCGGGTTACAAAATCAAGATATTCAACATGTGCCCAGCCTCCCAGGTAGAAAGAGGAGCCTGGTGCTGCCTCTGGCGTCATCATAGCCAGGCTTTGCTGGGTCAGCCAGCCCTTGAACACGCCTGTCACTTGCTGCAAAGGCTTCTCTCGCTGAGAGTAGGTGACTGGCCAGGGGACAGCTCTGTGAGCGCCTCCGGTTGGCGGTGCACTTAAGAGGCTGCAGTCCCGAGTCAGGGTCACTGGGTCAGCACCAGGAGGGCAACAGGCTGGCCACGAGCTAAGCACCTCGAACAGAGCTCAACGCTGCTCCTCCATGTTGCCTCCTGGCCGAAAGCGCTAGCGCCATTTTCCGTGGCCTTTCTGAGGACAAAAATACTCAAGTGACTTTTGGTTCACAGCCAACCTCCTGTCACGCTGGCTGGTGTCAGAGCTGTCTCAGTGGCCACAACCTTTCCCTTTTCTTGGTTCGTCTGCACCAGAACACAGGCGGGGGCTGACCACTTGATGCCGTTCTCCAAGCGTCTTCTTAGAGACCCGGCTACCCTGGGCTGGGTCAGTATCCAGGGTGCAGGGCACCTCGGCTGCTGGCTGACCTCGTCCCGGTGAGCTGGCAAGGGGGATGGTGAGCATGCCTTCCCGACTTACTTCCGTAGGACTGATTTTCATAATTTCTTCAAGGGGTAGGTGCACCATGTATCTGCCCAAAATCCATAAGGTTTCCGCGCTGACCCATGAAGCAGACCCATCTGCAAGCAAATACATGGATGGGTTAGTTAGTAAGTGGATGAGGGAATCAGAGCCTTGCACTGTGGTGGGATCTGGTGGCAGGACCACGATGTTCCTGCATCGTGAACACGTTAGTTCATCAGACAACATTCCCAGCAGCACCCTGTCCCCGGGACACACACCGCGCACTGGGAGGGCAGGTGCCGCCAGTGGGGCTTTGTCACTCAGCCTGCGCCGGCGGCACCAGTGGCATCAGGAGCTGTTAGAGGTGCAGGCTAGTTGTTAAGACTCCAGACCAGAGAATAGAGTTTTATGTTAGTTCAGTTGGTTACTAAGTAACCTGGCAACGTCAAACACATCCGACTCCTTCATTACTAACAACAGCTTCCATCGTTGTTGGTTATCACCATGTTACTACACTGGAGCCAAACCAAACCCTGTGCACGCACCCCACACGTGTACCAGCTCTGCTTGGCCCTTCCTGTGAGCTCGGATGCCTTTCAGCCACCCAGGGCCGGGCCCCTTTTCCTGCCGAGGGCCATTGGATATTTATAACATCATTCACGGGCCATACAGAATTATCACCTTAAACATGAGCTGCTGTATGTGGTCACACATTTAATTAACTCACCCCCAATGCCTGGCAGGGCCAGACCAAATGGTTTCGAGGGACTTAGAGGGCCTGCAGGCTGGACGTTCCCCACCCTGATACCATTCTGCTTCTAAACCCTACCTTCAAGGTTGAGCTCACACTTCTCTTCCCTGCAGCCTACCTTGTCCCCCCAGCCAGCAGTGGGCCCTCTCCTCCGAACTCCCAGAGGACTCGGCCGCTCTGTTTGAACTTCCCTGTCAGTGGGATGTCAGCAGAACCTAAAGAACCATTATGTGGAGAAAAGGGGCCCCATGCACCGTTAATGGGGTGCAGGATGGGGCCTCAAAAACATAAACACAGAATGACCTCATGAGCCAGCAATCCCGCTCTGGGTATTTATCAGAAGACAATGAAAACAGTAATGTGAAAAGACATCTGCACCCCACACTGTTTACAACACCAAGAGTCAGGGGAGCAGCCCAGGGCCCACCAGTAGCTGGTGGATAAAGAAGTGGTACATATCCACATGGAGTGTTACTCAGCTGGAATAAAGAACAAATCTTAGCAAGCGTCAACAAACAACAAGAAGCCCACTGCACTGGAGAACGTATTTGCCAATGCTATCTCAGATAAGTGTTTGATCTCCAACATTTATAGGGAACTCATACAATTCAACAAAAGGAAGATAAACAATCCAATCAGAAAATGGGCAACGGACCTAAATAGGCACTTTTCAAAAGAGGACATAAGGAAGGCCAAGAGACATATGAAAACATGCTCAAAGTCGCTAATCACCCAAAAGATGCAAATCAAAACAACAATGAGGTACCATCTCACACCTGTCAGAATGATTATCATCAACAAATCAACAAACGACAAGTGCTGGAGAGGATGCAGAGAAAAAGGAACTCTCCTGCACTGCTGGTGGGAATGCAGACTGGTGCAGGCACTATGGAGAACAGTATGGAGTTTCCTCAAAAAACTAAAAATGGAACTGCCATTTGACCCAGTGATCCCACTTCTAAGAATATATCCCAAGAATCCAGAAACACCAATCAGAAAGGATATATGCACCCCTATGTTCATAGAAGCACAATTTACCATAGCTAAGAATTGGAATCAGCCTAAGTGCCCATCAGCAGATGAGTGGATTAGAAAGCTGTGGTACATCTACACAATGGAATACTACGCTGCTGTAAAAAAGAAAGAACTTTTACCATTTGCAACAGCATGGATGGAACTGAAGAGCATTATGCTAAGCAATTTAAGCCAGCCAATGAAAGATAAATATCACATGATCTCACTCATTTGTGGGATATAATGATCAATATAAACTGATGAACAAAAATAGATCCAGAGATAAAGGGGGGGGGGGTTAGAGATCAACCAAAGGACTTATATGCATGCATATTAGCATAACCAATAGACGTAAACACTGGGGTGGTGGGGGCCTGCCCTCGGGGGTGGAAGTGGCAGGGGGTGTCAATCAGGGAAAAAGGAAACATATGTAATACTTAAAAATTTTTTAAAAAAGAATAAAATCTTGCCCTGGCTGGTGTGCTCACTGGTTAGAGCATCCACTTGCCAACGAAGAGTCTCAGGCTCGATTCCCATTCAAGGGCACATACCTGGGTTGCAGGTTTGATTCCCAGGCCCAGTTGGGGCTCAGTCAGGAGGCAACCAAGCAATATGTGTCTCTCACATCGAGCTCTTTCTTTCTCTCCTTTTCTCTCTCCTTCTCTTTCCCTCCCTCCTCCCTCCTACTGCCTCTGAAAATCAATGGAAAAAATATTCACAGATGAGGTTTAACCCAAAAATTATTTTTAATGTGTGACAACATGGATAGATCTAGAGGGCATTATGCTGAGTGAAACGTCAGACAGAGAAAGACGAATACCATGTGATCTCACTTACATGCGGGATCTAAAGAACAAAATAAACGAACAAACAAAACTGAAACCAGACTGGTGGTGGCCGGGGCATAGGGCTGGGGGAGTGGCGACGGGATGAAACAGCCCCAGGGGCACAGGGCAGCACAGGGACTGCCGTCCATCGTGCTGCAACGACTGTGTGCGGTGCCAGGGGGCGCTAGACTTACTGGAGGGACCACTTCATGAGGTACAGAATGGCGAATCACTACGTTGCATGTCTGACACTAATATTGTGTGTCTACTCTGATTGAAAAAATTTAAATATGTTTTTATTGATTTCAGAGAGAGGAAGGAAGAAGGGGAGAAAGATGGAAACATCAATGATGAGAATCACTGACCAGCTACCTCCTGCACGCCTCCTTCTGAGGATCGAGCCTGCAACCCAAGCATATGCCCTGATGGGGAATCCAACTGTTACCTCCTGGTTCAAGGGTCAACGCTCAACCACTGAGCTGGGCATATTGAACAGTTTTTAAATTTTTTAAGAGCAGTTGTGACCAGGGTCCAGTTCCAAGTTTCCCTGAGCTGGAACTGGCCACCACTGCTCCGATCTTTCAGTGAAAGGCTTTTATAAACAACAACATGCGTTGTTGAATTGGGGGGGAAGAAGGAGGCAGGGAGCCTTTATGGGGTGTCACCAGAAGCAACCATGGCAGTGCTGCCCCCCAACAGGAGCCAGAACTTTGGGGTGAGCACAGGATCCTCTAGATGAGGACTCGGGACATTTGATTTGGTGATTAGCAGGAGAATAGAGAATTGGGGGGGGGCGCGACTACCCACCCTCCAACCCCACAGGTTCCCTCTGTCTCTGCACACAGAGCCCACCCCCACCCCCTGGCTCTGGCAGAGCCTGGCCCCCCGCAGAGCCGGCAGGATCGCGCCTTTGGACCAGCTGAAATGCTACATCTCCCCTGACTGCTGGGCCCAGGGCCTGCAGACCGCAGCCCCACCGCCTGTGCTAGTGCCACCAGCAAGCTTGGCTTCTACACTTTTCAATCGTTGAAAGAAAATCAAAAAAGAAAGAATATTTTGTGACCCATGAAAATTACATGAGATTCAGATTTCAGTGTCCGTCAATAAGGTTCTTTGGGGCACAGCCCGGCCTGTTCATCTGCTGCCTGTGTCTGCTTTCGCCGTAACACGTGAGGCAGAGCCCACAGGTGCACAAGGTCTAAAGTATTCACTCTCTCCCTTTGTACAGACGTGTGCCAAGCCTGCGGTCTCTGCACCTTCCCTCCGTGCAGCAGTAACTCCGCCCCAGCAAAGACCGTCTCCCGTTCCTCTGTTCCAAGTGGCCGACAGCGGGACGCTTCCTAAAGGCGTTTTCAACTCCGTCCTGTGTGTATTGCTAACATCAAACACGCAGCACGCTAAAGCCACTACAGAATGGTTGGCATAGCTCATGCGCAGAGCCATTCTTTTCCTGCTTCGCCCCTTTTCAGCTGTGGGCAGATGTCAACCTTCCGTCTCCGCCTGGGTGCCCAGCACAGCGCCTCCAGCACACCCACTGCTGTCGACCTCCTGCCACCCACTCAGAACTCCCTCATCTGGCAAAACGGACCTCTGCTCCGTCAACGCAAACCTCCCCTCCCCGCCTCCCCCAGCCGCTCGACCAGCACGCTGCTTCCTGGCTCAAACAAATGCATCCTGACCCATTTCTGCTTTGGTTGCAAGGAAGCTTAGGACTAAACTTCTGTGCTTTATTTCCCAGATTTTATTTTTTTGATTTTTTAAAATATATTATTGAGCCCTGACCGGTTTGGCTCAGTGGATAGAGCATCAGCCTGTGGACTGAAAGGTCCTGGGTTTGATTCCATGTACCTCGGTTGCGGGCACATCCCCAGTGGGGAGTGTGCAGGAGGCAACTGATCAATGTTTCTCTCTCATCGATGTTTCTAACTATCTCTCTCCCTTCCTCTCTATAAAAAAAAAATCAATAAAATATAATATATATAATATATATAATCTAATAAAAGAGTAATATGCAAATTAGCCATCACTCCGAGACACCTAAGCCATGCCCACCAGCCAGAGTGGCTGTATGCAAATTAACCCAGCCAAGATGGCAGCCGGCAGCCACAGAGCTAGAGTAAACAGGAGGCTTCCGTTGCACCAGGAGCAAACTGCCTGCCTAGGCCGGCCGGGGCTCTACTAAAGGTAACAATGTTTCAATTATAGAAGCCACGGAACTGAAGCAAACAGGAGGCTTTGTGCCTGCCTAGGCCTCAGCTCAAAGCAACAGCGTTTCAATTATAGAAGATAAATAAACTCCAGAAACCTAATTCCAGCCAGCCTTGCTGGGACCTTGGGTCAATGGGAGCTGTGGGCAGCCTGAAAACGGCCCTCAACTGCTCACCCAGGCTGGCCAGGCACCCCAATAGGGAACTGAACCCTGAATGGGCTGTGGGCAGCCTGAAAATGGCCCTAAGCCCCTCACCCAAGCTGGTCACATCCCCATGGGGTGAGGGTCCCCACTGGGGGGCTTGGCCAGCATTCAAACAGCCATCAGCCCCTCACCCAGGCTGGCCAGGCACGCCAGCAGGTGGACATCCCCCAAGAGGTCCCAGACTGTGAGAGGGCACATGCCGGGCTGAGGGACCCCTCCGAGTGCACAAATTTTTGTGCACTGGGCCCCTAGTGTGTGTGTGTGTATATATATATATATAAAATTGATTTCAAAGAGAAAGTGAGAGGGACAAAGAGATAGAAACATCAATGATGAGAATCATTGACCGCTGCCTCCTGCACACTCCCTACGGGGGTTGGAGCCTGCAATCTGGGCATATGCACTGACTGGGAATTGAACTGTGACCTTCTGGTTCATAAGTCGATGCTCAACCCCTGAGCCACGTGGACCGGGCTAGATTTCGTTTTTGAAGGTTACCTTGTGCGACTTTCACACGGAGATTTTCATACAGATTGTGAACCTGTGGCCTCACTCCAATGGCTCTCATCAAGTCTAGGAGGCACCCACTTCCATCCCACCAGGACCCCGGGCGCCATCTGGGAGACACGGATGCAGCCCGATTTCGGGCCTGATGAAGCGGGGTTCGTGTTTCATTCCACTCTTCCTGCCAGTTTGGGGAGAGGCAGGTAAAAATCCTAAGTGACACTGAACTGGAAGCCCCGCCTTCAGAGACGCAGCAGCCTTTTCTGAGGATGGATGGCCCTCGGGCGGGCTGGCAGTGCCCAGTGCCCGCCAGCAGGCTCACCGGTGGCGCCGGAGGACGCCCGCAGCGCGCCTGCCATCCAGGAGTAGAGGGCTCTCTGGGCACGGGCCGAGGTTTGGTCGTAGAGGTCCTTGAACACCGCGGACCTAAAGGACACAACACAGGTGTCAAGTAAGGAACAAACAGGGGGAGGCTGCCTTGAGGGGCGGACGGCTCCCCCCTCCCCTCCTGTGTGGAAACCTCCAGCCCCCTTGCGGTACGGATCCTGTTTCCCATCCCTCCGCTGCCCTCCGTTGGGTCCCAAGACTGGTCTCCACGTCCTCACCTCAAGGCCACTGTTTTGGTAGCACCTGGACTGAAGTTGTAACTACCCATACAATTCCCATTTGAAGTGTATATGCTGAGGGTTTCCAGTATAAGCACAGAGTCGTCCAACCATCACCACCATCGACGTTAGGACATGATAAGCACCTCACAGAGACTCCCCACGCCCTCAACTTCCAGCACCCTCGCTCCTACAGACCCCGCATCACTTCCTGTTTCTTCCTGACATTTCAGGTCAACTGAGTCAGAGGAGGCGTCATCCCTGGCCTGGCTGCGTCCATCCGGCGTCATGTTGCCCAGGTTCATCCATGTTAGCACTTCGCTCGTTTTCGTGTCTGTGAGGACAGGCCGCGTCCCCTTCACCCGTTCCCCAGCTGGCGGGCTCGGAGGGGCCCCCCCTCTGCCGCTATGACCAAGCCGCTGCAGCCATTCACGTGCAGGGTTTCTGCGGACACGCGCCGTCATCTCCCTTGGACACGTGCCGGGGAGTGGACGTGGCTGGCGAAGGGGCAGCCCTGCATTGAGCCTTTTGAGAAACTGCCAGACAGTTTCCCAACATCATTGCTCCGCGTTCCGTTCTCAGCAGCAGCATGTGCAGGCCCTGCCTCCCCACGTCCTCCCCGCACCTGCCACAGTCTCACAAGCTGCTTTCAGGCATCCCGCTGGGTGCCAGGTGTCTGGGCCCCTGTGAGCCACTGAAACCTGGTCTCCTCACCACCACCCCGCTCCTGTGACCATGGCACCGTGACTTCCTTGCTGGTCCACCATTTGGCCCAAAGACGAGAGACCCTTCACAGCACGTGGTGCAGCTCACCACCCTGTTCAACCAGCAAAGCAGCTGGGTCCCCTCTCCCAGGAGTCTCCCTGCCCCCCACCCGCCCACAGAAACCACCTCCCCCGGGGACCCAGCCTCTTCCAAGCTTAGACTCCCCCTGGCCACTCTCCCAGAAACAAGCAAGCTTTCCCTTAAGTCCGTCTTAGTATCTTCTTTCTGTGTTTCTGTCTTCATTGCCTTCTGTTTTTCCAGGCCTGAGGGATGGGTGACAGGGCAGCACCCTGGGTTCTGGGGAGATGGGGAGCCTCCTTCCTGGGAAACCTCACCCACCGGCAAACACGCTGGCTCTGCGGTCCCTGTCGTCTGACCTGGGGGGAGTTTCTCCCTTCGTGCCTCATTTCCTCATCTGAAAAATGAGGGAGGGTTTAAAGGCATCATCCTCACAAGAAGAAGAGGGGTGACAGGCAGAGTAGGAAAAGGACAAAACTGGCGAGAGGAAGGCAAGCCCCACGGGGCCACCCACCGCGATGCCGTCTCCTCGTGGGCCTCAGGTTCCTCATCCATAAAAGAGGAGGCTGTTGGATGACGCAGTCGCACGTCTTCAGGGGACGTGGGGCATATTCCGGTCCCACTGAGCGCTGAGAACCGGGTCAGGGAATGTCAGATGGGCATTATTCCTTTGTCTTTCTGGCCGAGAGATCCATACTTTCCCCCCCTTATCCAGGGTCCATACAATGTATCTGCAGTGGCCATCAACACCCTTCTTCCTCACAAAGCACCTCGATTTCTCTTGGAGAAACGTTTCTCCATTCCTGGTTCCCCCATGAGGTCCGAATGGGACTGTCACCCCATCTAAGCACTGAGTGTATTCGATCCACTTGCAGCAGTGACTGGACCCAGAGTGGCACGTGACCCAGTTGGGACCAGTGAGAACCAGGTGGGGACTTTGCTGGGCCTGCTGGAGAGAGACTTGCCCCTCTGGGCTGAGCGCCCTGAGGACTGTGGAAAGGCGTAGCTCGCTGGCAGGGGAGGGAGCCTGCCTGGCGCAGGCCCGTCCGGATAGACAGCAGAGCCGGAAGACAACAGGGCAAAGATGTTCCTGACACCATGTGAGCTTCTGGATTTAACTGCGCCTAAAACTATTCAACTGCAGGATCTGATAATTCCCTTTTGGAAACAAGAATTTTGAAAAGAGTCTGAATGGGGTTCCTGACACTTGAATCAGATGAGCAGTGGCCGAAGAAATTCCTCTCCCAATCACGTTCTCTCCACGGCCACTCCCAGGCACATCAGCCTGGGGGAGCGGGGGAGCGGGGCCGAGAGCTGAGCAGACTGTGCAATGGCGCGGAGCAAAGGGCCTGGCTCCAGAATGGCCCCTGCGACAGAACGAGGCCAGTATGTGGCCTGTCTCCCCTGCAGTCCTCCAGCTGCTGAAAGTAAAAATACATACAGGCTCACCCACATGGTTGCTGTCACCTGTCTTTTTCTTCTTCTAAATGATGTTTAGGTTTGGAAAGGCCTTTTTTAGGACCATAAAGAGATATAATTAGTAAAAGGGAGCTGACAGGGGT
>PVJC01050469.1:0-11801 GCA_004026665.1 Murina feae | reverse complement strand
CTTGTTGATAGATATGTATTTGTTGTTCATAATTTTTATCTTTACTTTTTCTTCTTCCTCTTCTCAAAGGATACCTTTCAGCATTTCATATAATACTGGTTGGGTGGTGATGAACTCTTTTAGCTTTTTCTTGTCTGTGAATCTCTTTATCTGACCTTCAATTCTGAATAATAGCTTTGCTGGGTAAAGTAATCTTGGTTGTAGGTTCTTACTATTCATCACTTTGAATATTTCTTGCCACTCCCTTCTGGCCTGCAAAGTTTCTGCTGAGAAATTGGCTGACAGACGTATGGGTTCCCCCTTGTAGGTAACTGACTGCTTTTCTCTTGCTGCTTTTAAAATTCTCTCCTTGTCTTTTGCTCTTGGCATTGTAATTATGATGTGTCTTGGTATGATCCTCTTTGGATTCCTTTTGTTTGGGGTTTTCTGTGCTTCCTGGACTTGGAAGTCTATTTCTTTTACCAGGTAGGGGGAGTTTTCTGACATTATTTCTTCAAATATGTTTTCAATATCTTGCTCTCTCTCTTCTTCTGGCACTCCTATAATTCTGATGTTGGTATGCTTGAAGTTGTCCCAGAGGCTCTAACACTGTCTTCATATTTTTGGATTCTTTTTTCTTTTTGCTTATCCATTTGGGTATTTTTTGCTTCTTCATATTTCAGTTCTTTGACTTGATTCTTGCATTCCTCTAATCTGTTGTTGGATCTCTGTATAATATTATTTATTTCAGTCAGTATATGCTTAATTTGTAGCTGGTTCTTTTTCATATCCTCGAGGGTCTCATTAGATTTATTGAGGGTCTCACTAAATTTATTGGCAGTTTCTAGAAAATTCTTGAAAAACCGTAAAACCATGGTTTTGAACTCTATATCCAGTTGTTTGCTTTCCTCCATTTCTGTCATTTGTGATCTGTTTCTTTGTCTCTGCATTTTGGCTGCTTCCCTGGGTTGATAGAGTGGCTTTCTGTGTTAGGTGATCACTGAGAGGAAGCAACCTCCAAGCCACTTGGTTATGCAAATCAGCTGTGTCTACAGTGGGAGAACTTCTGTGCTGGAGACACCCTTATGGGGCAAGAGTTGTTTCAGTGGGGCTTTGGCACAAGATCCCAGGGTACGCTGGCACTTGTATCTCCAAGGAGGTGCTATTTTTAGCTTCTGCCTGGGGCTTCCCAGCCTTCTATATGCAAAAGCCTCTGTGTGCAGCTTGGGTGGGGCAGGGTCTCAGGGAGTCTACAGGGTGAAGTAACCAGCTATGGCCGATTCTCAGCCCTGCTCTAAGAGGCACCGGGTCTCAAGCCGCTCTGGAGTTTCTCCCAGTGCCAGACAGTGCTAGACAGTCCAGTTCCTCCCTGTATGGTTCTGAGTCCCCAGAAACTCGGCTGGAACTGGAGTTCAGAGCCATTGGGAGCTTGTGCTTCCTTCTGGTATGAAATGCTTCCAGCCCTTTCTGCGAGCCCTTTTTGCAAGCCCCTTTGCGTGCACCTCCATACCTCTGCACTTTATTTCTGCACCTCCTCTGTGTCTCAGTCTCTTTCTAGTTGTAGAATTTCCACTCAGCCAGCCTTCCTGTGAGTCTAGGTGGTGTCCATTTTTTCTTTTCTTTGTTGTTTTAAAATAGTTGTGCACGGCTGCAATTCCGGTGTTCACCTATGCCGCCATCTTGGTTTTTCCTCAGTAATGGCGTTTCGATCCAGGTCTTGATAGTGGAGGGAAAGATGGTGGCAAATTAATAAATTAGGGTTGGAAGAAGGAACAGGGTGCAGAGGGAAAGAAGAGGGAAAGGAAGGAATTAAGGGTGATTCCAGGTTTAGGGCTTGAGCAATTTGATAGATGATGGTGCCACTGACTGCAATGGGGAAGAATATGTTTGGAAAGAGAACTCAAGACCTGGCTGATGACTCTTTTGGAATTTGAATATTCTTGGGCCTCATTTGTGGCTTGAGCAGAACTGAGACCTTTCTCAGTTTTCAAGAGCTGCAAGGGATTTCTCTGGACTTCAGGAAAGGTTGCACCTTATGTTCAAACAGATGTGATACCTTCCCCAAGAATGATCTCAGTGAGGGTATCTCATACCTGCCTCCTCCACGTATGACACCCTCCAATGAGTGGTTCCAGCTAGTTAACCCAAATTCCTCTTGCCACTACCTGAATGTCTGTCCTCATTTCCCTATCTTCAACTAAGTTGTTGGTGGCTTCTTGTATTCTGTTTACCTGCTTACTAAAAGTCACACAAAGCACAATTCAGGCTATGTTTTATGACATGTGATCTGTCTAGCTCAGAGCTTGTTGTGGACAAGGGCATGGGACCAGATTTTAGGAGATTATGAGAGTCACTCTCCATCCTACCACCCTTCACGTTCCAAGCCCATAAACCCACTTGGGATCTAGCATCCTGCTTTAGCCACTTCTTCCTTGACCTGACTCCTATTTCCAGCCTGTACCATATTTTGGGTCACCAGTTTTATTTTTTATTTCCCCTTATTTTTTGACTTAATGGCTAGAAATGATAAGATTCCCTTATATATTACTCTCAAGCCACCAACCAGGTCATGCTGCTCTTAGTAACCATGGTTGCTATTTATTAAACACTTACTAGGGAAACATGCACCTTGTCAAGCACTTTCCATGCATGAACTCATTTAAGAACACTATGAGGTAGGTATTAGTATTCCACTTTACAAATGAGACTTGGAGAGCTTTGGCAAGTTACCTGATGTCACCAGCTAAGGAGAGGTGGAGGCTGGATGAGACCCCATGCTCTGGAGGAAGGAAAGGCAAAGTGTTGTGGCCTTTTGGAGATTGAACGGTCACCTTCCTATGGTGGCTAGCCAGGTGTGACTGGGGTGGGTGTGGCAAGTAAAGAGGGGATAGCGTCTTTGTTTTTGAAGCATTGGGCACTGGGGGCCAGGGTGAATTAGTAACGGCTGTTACATCAACTTCAGGAGCAATGAACCCACATCTGCTTCTGTGGGATTGACAGTGTGGACAAAGGAAGCTCTGTAGACACCCAGCTCCAAGGGTGATTTGAAAAAGCTCGGTAGAGTGGAGAGGTAGTCCCAAGTCAGAATGTGAAGATGCTCCTACTTTATATATATATATATATATATATAAAAATAACAGGAGGATCTGAAGGCCTCAGTCTCCTCAATAATGGCTAGGTCTCTGAGTCTGAAAGGGGGCACGCCCACAGGCAGCTGACAGGGTTTCTGCATGATCCCATTCTTCCTACAGCTGAGGGAAACTCAGCTCCACATCTGCCCCATCCAGCAATGTCTCACACACCCTGGGCCAGGCCTAAATATCTTGACTCAGGTCTAAGTTCTGAAATATCCCCATCATTAAGAAAAGGTTGGAAGAGGCCTGGCCCAGGTCCATCTTTGTTTTTTAAAGCTCCTAGTAATATAGAAGAAGAAGAAGAAAGAAATACAAAACAGGGTTACTAAAATTGGTTTGTATTTTTCAATGTTTAAATTAGCAAAATAACACCTTTTAATATAAAAACCAATATAATTGTGCTAGTCACAATATCACCGTAGGGTTTATAAGCTCATCACAATTCAGAGGACGCTGGAGTTAATGTGACCTGGTCCATGTTTCCCTGGGGCTGCAAAGCTCATTTGGAGAGAGAGAGCCTCGGTAGATTCTGAGGCCCATTGTGGATTCCCAGAATCTGCAACTCCAGCCGAATGGAGCCTCCTGGGCTCCCTGTGACAGTCACTGCCCAGAGAAAGGGAGAAGTCCTGCTATTTTTAAGCAGGACTCCCACCAGCCAACTCTCTCATCCCCTTTACTACAAAATAAAGCTTTAAGATCAACATCAGCTGGATAAAGCAGCAAGCATTATGGGAGGACCTAAATGCCTGAGCCGTTATATGTGTAGTATTTCATGGCTCTTGAACTACCCTGGGATGGTGTAAGCATTATTCAATCTGCTTGTGTACTGGTTAAAGTATTTGTCCAAGGTCACATAGCAAATCCAGGACCAGATCCCAGAGCCTTTGACTGTAAAGCCTGTACTCTTTCTAGTCTTCACATCTGGTCATGTCATGAAGCCACATGAAGCCCAGCAGGGGCCCAGTGAGGCAGGGAGGGGACTGGGGTGTTGGGGCAAACTTTGACCTTTCTGGACTTTTTCACTGTTTCCTTCTCTTCCTGTTTCTTCTCCTGGCTGGCTTGCCCCCCTCCCCACTCTACTCCTTGCTTATGATACTTATTTTTCCATCCACAGCAAAACAATTCCCATCAAGTTAATTGATGGTGAGGCGTATGAGAAAAACAAGAATTACTTCATTGAGATGATGGGCCCCCGCATGGTGGATATGAGTTTTCAGAAAGGTGTAGTACCCTGTCCTCCACACTAACGTTAACATTCTTCTCTCCTCTTCTGTTTCTTTTTTTCTTTCTCCAATCTGTTTGTCTCCTCTTCCCCTTTCTTCTACCTCTCTGGTTCCCTTTCCTTTGTTTCCTTTCTTGTTCTCTCTTTTCCTCTCTCCCTCTTCTCTCTTTGCTCCCAGCTGTGTCCTAACATCTGCCAGTCTGTCACATGGTATCTGTAAGAGGGGTGCTCAAGAGCCAGTGGTAATTTTTGTAAGATGGGTAAATGCGTAATGGGGAAGAGAGAGAGAGAGAGAGAGAGAGCGAGAGAGAGAGAGAGAGAGCCTTGAGGGTATGTGTATGAGGTTCCTTAATTCTCCTAAATGGCTTGATATACAGGAAAGAAAAAGACCAGATAGCACAGCTCCAGGCAGGACAGCAGCCCTTGGAAATTCGCCCAGGCTCTCAGCATGGATTTCCATGGGGCAGCTATTCTCAGGGCTGAGCTTATAGTCCCTGGGTGTCAAGAATCACTGAATTTAGTTTTAGATTCTGCTTGTGGTTCTTCCCATTCCCCAATGCAGACTTTGGGAGCCATCTTATCTGTTATATTTCCTGCTGTCAAGATGTGTGTCTCTCCCTGACCTTGATAGAGCTGAAAGCACAGGTTTGAGTTTCAGGTCCAGGTTAAAGACCTATTTGCAGCTCTCTGCTCTCCCTATGAGGAGAATCTAAATAAGGAAAGTTACAAGAGTGGGAAAGAGGATTCTGACCTGAGTGTAAGATTCACCAGAAGTCAAAAGACTTCTCAGAGTGGATGGAGCTTTGCCTCCAACTTAAATGACCCATACACTCCAGGCCTCTAAGAGGGAAGCTGGAAAATCCTCTTCTGGATAGATAACACTGTGGCGGGGGAGCTGCCAGTATTTGCAGCAATATACCTTCCCTGGCAGAACTGTCAATCATATATATCCCTTCAGGCCATACCCATGGTCGCACAGCAGCCCGCTCCCATCACATAGCCGAGTCCTCACAGTAGGACAACAGGCTGGGCTCATACCTCGTAGACAGCCTAGGGTCTGGGGCCCAGGGAGAAGTTCCCAGAAAATGCTTCTTGATGATCAGTGAGTTTTGTCTTTTCCATTAAGCAAAGTGTCCAAAAAAGTGCTATAAAGGTGACCACACACACACACACACACACACACACACACACACACAGTACTAGGCCTAATAATCAACTCAGATCAGTCTACCTTTTCATACAAAGTGAAGATGAGCCTGCCTGCCTTTAAAATGGAGGAGGAACTCCAGAGCTTCTCATTAGACATTTTATGCTTTTGTTGATTAGCACTTTTTTGCCCTTTAGAAAGCATTTAAGTCCAGAGAGAGAGAGAAAAAAAATCATGGCTCACTGTTGAGACCCACCAACCTCACTTGGTTCCATGGAAAAGCCACACAGGGAGATCCAAGCCCACACAGCAACTCTGTGATGATGGGCCTGTGCCAGTCTCATGCCAGTCTTCGGGGGAGCTATTTTCAAGAAAACTTTGATTCTCTGATGACTTGTTTTTAAAAGACACAGTGTGTTGTTGCGATGCCCAGGAATGAACAGAAACCCCCATCACCTTGTCCCTAGGATCCTTGGGATTTAAAATGTGACGACTTACATCATTTCTTCATGCTTTCCCAGGAGTGCATCAGGTGTAAATAGTAAAGGAGTCCTATATCAGATAGTATTAAAACATGTTATGTTAGTTTGCACCATGGAAGCCCTGTGAGATAAAGAATGAGATCACAGGATTCCACCATCCTTTCTCTCTCTCTCTCTCTCTCTCTCTCTCTCTCTCTCTCTCTCTCTCTCTCTCTCTCTTTCTCTTCTCTTCTCTTCTCTCTCTCTCTCTCTCTCTCTCTCTCTCTCTCTCTCTCTCTTCCCTTCCTTATACTTTTCTTATAAAATTTTCTTTATGAGGCTCACGTAAGAAGTGGGTATATACACAAGGAGTGGAAGTAAGTCCCTAGCTATGTTCTGTTGACATATTTCCTGTAATAGAAGGGACTGGGTCATACCTAATGGACCAGTAGTTTACCTGCTGCCCAAAGAAATGCCACTGTTACCATGTGACACCCAGTGGAATGTGCTGCCCAACTCACTTCGTGCTAACCATTCAGCAGAATCTGAAATGACTCCTCCCCACCATCAACCCCTTCTCCCTTACCACTCCCTTGCTGTCCTTCTGGATCCCTTTCATCCTTTCGCCTTCTTTTCTTTGCCTCCTGGCTCCCTTTCCCTCTCATCCACAAGGACAGCTATGACCAAAAACACACACAAAAAAAGCTAAGACCATTTTTTTAAAATATCAGAACAATACGATCCACTTTAGTCTTGTCAAAACCACCATGGCGGGACTGGGCTGCATGTGCCAAGAGTGATGGGGGGTGATTTTAAAGGCTGTGCTCCAAGTGACCAACCAATTTGCCAACCCATTCGACACACACTCTCTCTCTTGTTGTCCCTACAGGAAAACGATAAGGGTTAAAATAGTAGATGAGGAGGAATACGAAAGGCAAGAGAATTTCTTCATTGCCCTTGGTGAACCGAAAAGGATGGAACGTGGAATATCAGGTGTGAGATTCTTTAAAAAAATAAATAAAACAAAAAGAAAAAAATTTTTAAACAAACGGAAAAGCAACAACAAAAAAAGCAACTATATTTTTTCTCCCTGTTTTTTGTCCCTTTTCCTCCTTCCTCCTTTTGACCAACATACTTTTTTTATTCTTTTCCCTCCTGTATTCTCGCTCTCACCCTGTTTCGGTATCATCTCTGCCTTCTCAGCCTTAGCTTATTTCCAAGTCCTCCTTTCCCACCTTTTGGGCAGCACTGCAGCCTCGGCTCCTCATTACCCTCATGAGTTACTTCTGCCTTGTGCTCCAATGATCTGATTACCACTGTCCTTTGCACTCTCCCCTGCAGCCCACACACCCCCACACACAATAATCTGTAAATGTGGGGATTCCTTGGTGGGTGGGGAGGAGAAGAAAAAGAAAGGAATGTGATGCAATGCATGCTGGTGCCCCTTCCCTGCCTTCTTACCCTCCTGCCCCTCACTCTCTAGCCTGGATTGAATGGGGGAGGGTCTGTTGGAGGGCTGGGGCCCATGTTGCAATGATGCTTTGACCGTTTTCTGCTGCGTTCCCCAACCTCTGATGAATGCTTGGCAGGTTATTCACTTGCAGAGTGTCCCATAGGCCCCTCTGCCCTTCATGGAGGTAAGTGTTTTATCTGGCTATTTCACAGTTGGGTAGACAGTGGCATGAAAAGGTATGCCATTTGTCAGAGGCCACAGCTTCTGAGAACTCTTTGAGAGAGAGAGAGCTGGCTTCTGAGATTGTCATGTAATCTGCAATCCTGAACTATTCTTCCTCCCCTTGGCATCCCACCCCATCCCATTCTACCTCTATTCTTAGTCCAAGGTAGGGTACTTGATTCAGACTATTCTAGGATAGGCAATCTTTAAAGCAGAAAATTGAGAGTCTGCAAAGGGATGGAAGTCTCCTTAGCTCTGGAGAAGGACTGATAATGGGCAGGCCTAAAGTATTGACTTTTCTAATTGGAGACGAGACTTTAAATGGTGTAGCTGGTGCTGATCCTTCAGAAACAGGTGTTGAATGGTTCACAGAAGGCTGCATTTGCTTCATATCTGCAAATGAGCATATAACTCAGCTCCCAAGATAACCTGGATCCCACACCAGAGAAGTGGCCTCATCTCCTTTCTTCTGGACACGCTGCCTCTTAGAATACCTGCCAGGGTTCCATCTCTAAGGGACTGGTTATGTTGCAGCCAAGGTAGAGGTAAGGCAAGATTTCTTCCCTTGAAGACAATGATTGGAAGTCACTACTTTGAAAGGGTTGGAGGAATATGTATGGGAATGGGTAAGGGTGCCCTTGGGAAATACCAAGAGGAGGACATTCTCACTCCCCTCCCAGAGACATATGCTGCTGGGAGTCTTGTGGAAGATTAAACAGACCCACCTGTTTGTCAGAAGGTGTGATGATTCTGCAATTACTTCATATTTGCAAGGACAGATCTAAATGATTTGGCAACTGTACTTCCAAAGAACTGTATTTCACTGACAGGTCTTCTTCTCAGACCCATAGGCTTGATCAGTTCTCATTATCTCCTGTGGACTCACTCTGCAGACTGGACCACTTCTATGCCCACACTGGTTTGGACACACCTGGTGTTCTAGAAGCAGAAGCCCTCTCCGTCTTCTATTACTCGTTCTCTCTTTGGCTACTCGATAAGATGCTGCCTTGAGCCTGACTGCTAAAGAGTGCTGGAAGAAAGAAAGAAAAAAGATCTCTGGCTCCATTGCTTCCCAGATTGTATTCCTGCCAATCCTCCAATTTCTGCCGCTGAGAATATTCTCAGAAATTGCCTCAACCTCATTCCCATCTGCCCTACCTCATTCCCACCTCCCTTTGTGCATTTATCCTCATGATTGGCTGGATGTAGCAGTCACTAGCTTCTTCAGTTTTCAAGTCCCAAGAACCTAGGTGTAAATGAAAGCAGCAAAAGGACCATATCTTTCCAGGGTAGCTGGAAAGAAGGCAGAGGCTCCGGACAAGACTTTATTCCATCAGTAAAGAGGCTCTTCTTTTCTGCCTCCCCAACAAATTCCTACCAGCAACAAGGACAGACAGTGACCTAAAATAAACCTTGCTCAAACACAGACACCTGTAGATTCTCCACCTATGAGTACCCCTTTGTGCCGCACTAGATTCATCTCAAGGAGATGTCAGTAAATCCCTGGTGGAGCCTAGTCCTGGAGGAGGGCATAGGTAAGAAGACAAAGATTTCATCAAGTCATCTGTGTGATATGCCCCAGTTCTTCCCAATGACCAACATGCCAAGATGAAAGGTGACAATCGGAAAGATGTCCCTTTCCTAGCCTCAGTTCCATTGTCTACTAGTATGGGGTTAATTTTTGGTTTCTTCACTTCTTTCCATATTTTGGCATCAGACCATAAGGTGAAAGGTCGTAAAGCTTGACTATGTAGAATCATACTCAAATGAAAATCCATCCTGATTTCTAGAATTCTCAGCTATTGTTGGAGTGAGAAATAGTACAGTGGAGATTGCTTTTCATTATCATTGCTGCATGGGAGAGTCTTAGGCATTCAGAATAGCATAGTCTCTGCATGGTCAAAATGACAATTGCAGTCTCAAAAAAGAAAAGCAAAGGACTGGGTTTGAAATATGAGATTGTATTCTTGGCAAACAAACCAGAGGTGAGATTAAAAGTTTTGGACAAGCTGGGGGATGAAAAAAGGGAGGATGACTAGGAAACACCGTTGCCCTGGAGTAGAGTAAGTATTGGGGTCTAGAGTGGACTTCTGAGAGCCACGCTGAGTAGCACAATCAAGGGTGTTGGGCCTGGGCCTGGGCCTGGGCCTGGGCCTGTACATGGACATGGAAAGTCTCAGTTGGAAAAGGAAAGCACATTCCCCCCTCCAAAATGGGGCCTGTTTGTGCCTCTTATACACTCATGGTTCCCCGCAACAAGCTGCCCAGATGTTTCCAGTTACTCACAGAGCTGTGTTGTTTCCTGCTTGCCCCTGGGTATCTGAGCAGGGGGATACAGGACTCTCACCTGACCCCACAAATCAACATAGGTAAAGGTTTAGCTTCAGCATCTCTCAGCAGCAGCAGCAGCAGGAAAAACACCCGGAGGGTATTGTGTCACTCAAAGCTGGATGAGATGAAACTCACTGACCCATCTTGAACTGCTAGGTGGAAGGTCTCAGACTCATGTTGAGAATGAGCAGAGAATGATGGAATTGCAGCTGACTGCAAGCCATCTGGCTGTGCTAGGGATGACCTTGGTGTTGGGAGGCATGTCAGACTGAAAAAGAGGGCAGCAAGGACCTTTAATAAGAGTTGCTCCTTGTCTGACCTACTGGGGTGTTTGGGTCTCTGGTCTCCATTGGAAATGGGTCCCAGGAAGGGCCCTTTCATGCAGATTCATAAAAAGAGCAGAATGAACTATCTATCTATCTATCTATCTATCTATCTATCTATCTATCTATCTATTATCTATCATCTCATTGTAGTAAGGAGATCCATTGATCCATTACCCACTTGGAATTCCATATGGGAGAAACCAGAAAAAGTCAATTGCTGTTCTCCCTGAATTTATACCATAAATATCCTGGATCCACGTATGTCTTCAGGGAGTGTGACTATGGGATGATGGGTCGCAGGTCTGAGTTGTATTTCTAGAGAACTTTGGAACACAAAGGCTACCATCCAGAGATGTAGCACCACAGGATTTATAAAAAATAAAACTGCCAAAGCATTTAGCAAATAGAAAACCTTTATTGAACAACTACTAGTTGCAGTGGCAACCAGGCACAGGTAATCAAAAATGGTAGGAGTGCACGGTCCTGACTTCCAGGCTACATCTATTTTAAAAACACACGCACTCAAGGAAAAAGTTCTACAGGTCTTTCTTTCAGGGGAACTCAAAGTTCTGGCAAGCACAGTAGCTATGAAGCCATCTGTGGCCATGGAAATGCTATGAGCATTGGAAGCCTGAGCATGATCTCATTATGAGGTTAGGGATAGAAGGCAAAATGGGGCATGGTTCCACTCTAGTACAACATTACTCAATGCCCTGAGCTCCTATTCAAGCCCCAGTCATATTCTCCACAGATGAGCCAGCTACTCTGGCATGCTGGACTCTCACTCCTTTTCAGAATGGATGTGATAACCTGATTCCTTAGGAGATCACAAATGGCCAACCATGTCTCTGCTTCACCCACTTGTTCCCCCATCCTCACTCCTCTGTCCCTGGACCCTCAGAGCTGCAGGGAAGGTGTGGGTAAACATCTCATAACTGCAGGGCCCTGGTGCTCAGCAGTCTCTCCAGCGGCTCCCGCCTCTTGCTGCTGCTGCTGCTGTTGCTGCTGCTGCGCATGCTCCAAGTGCTGCCTTTTGCATGTGGCTGCAGAGCTCTCACCTACTGAGCTCATTGCTTTTTCTGCTGCTGCAACCACAAAGCCTGGGGACACTTTCAAGATGGGACCTTAATGCTCTTTCCTTTTCTCTCTCCCCTTGTCTGGTATCCATTTGCAAACAGCGCTCCTGTTATCTCCAGGTAAGAGGTACCTTGCCTCCCTCTCCTTTCTACTTCTTGCCAATGCCGTTATTCAGGTTAAGACTAATGTCCTGTGATTTATTTAACAGGAACTGTAAGCTCAAGTTAACCTGACAAGTTCTCCTAAAGGCCACGAGATTTATTTCTTCACTTGGAGTAATTGAAAGGAAATAGACAACGTCTTGAGCATTGTTTCTGTTGGTGTTCATGGGCAAAGGCATAGGCTGGTCCTTTCTGGGACCAGGAAGGGATTTTGGGTCATCGGCTTCTCCTGAGTCTTCATTTATCTGCCATCTCAGGCTGTGAGGCAAGAGGGGAGATGAGAAGTTA
>PVJC01050468.1:0-11797 GCA_004026665.1 Murina feae | reverse complement strand
GGGTTTACTGAGTAGAAGCCTTCAGAATTTATCAGGAGTTGAAAGTGGATGCTTCTCAAATGTGGGTTCCTGAGGGAGGTGCTTCTAGCTGTTTATGATCCATATGGAGAGGCGGAGGAGCCTAAGAGCTGGGGATGACTGTTCTAAAAGCTTAGGTACTCCAGCCGAAGCTTTGGATCCAACAAGGTGCTGTGTAATAGGAAGTGACGGGCAGTGCACACAGTAAGGTCAAAAGATATTATTAGGGTTCAGAGTTCAAAATGTTCAAACTGGTAGCTAGTGGTGGTGATGTGCTAGTCACCACTGGTGTTAGCTCTATACTCCAAGCAGCGGTCTCTAGAGATGGAATGACATTTCCGAGTGGGGCCTACTCTGAGAGAAGTTGGCTGCTGATAACACTGGTTGAGGTTGGAAGTACTAGAAGCTGATGAAATTCAGAATGTTGTCAAAAGAAATAGACCCTGCATTTCCTTTCCTGCTCCCGTCCTTATCCACCCTTGAACTGTCAGCAGGTCAGTTGGTCTATCAAGCTTAGCTTCCAGTTGGCTCCTCATCTCAGAACCACCCTGCGCATTCCAACACACTTTTCCTTACTACATTTTTCTTTCCACCAAAACGAAAATCCCAGTCACAAATGAGGAACACGGCAACAAATTGTTCATCAAAATTTTACAGAGTTTAATTGTAAGAAAAGTCTCCATTGTATGACCTAATAGCACATCTGACTGTAATCGAAATCTTTAATATTTTGCTGACATCAGTTATGAAAAATTAATGAAAATATCTCATTTCCAAAGCAATACAGTTTTCCAAATTAATTCAGTCTTCAAAAATGATTTTCTCTCTTCTTATTCCAATCATTATGGTCTTCTACTTACACCAATAAACCAGAAGGCCTCTGTGGTTGTCTTTGTGTCCAGGTCAGGGTCAATGTGATTTCAAACAGATTCAAACTCACTTTGCCATGCTGCGTATCTCTGAGTCAGATTCTTTGCTGAAGGCTTGGTGTGAGCTAACACATCCAAAAAGTCAGCAGTGGTCACTGTGCCCAGCTGGATCCCAGGTAAATCACTGCTGTCTAGATAAAAACAACAGTAACAGCATAACAATCGACCTTATGGTGATCAATGCTCTTGAAATACTAATAGACCTTCTTTCAAGTCAATGCATAATGCAACATTCTTAATGGTTAATGCAGAAAAGTCAACACTAAAGAGGGCTCATGAAAATTCTTTAATGTACAATTCAGCCCCTGAAGTCCAGACAAAAATATGTGATTTAAATGTATCATCAAAGTTTTATTTAATATTTATATAGTGCCGCAGTGGATCCAGCCCAACATCACCGTATGCCAGAGAAATAAAAGCCCGAACTCTAAGGAGTTTATCATCTGAGGCAAAGTGGATCCAAAACAGAACACCAGAGGAGGAAGGAGTTGAATGCAGGAAAGAGATAAGATCAAGAATGTGCGAGAGTGAAAAGCCCGCAAGAATAGGCGCAAGGCTCCACCTGCTGGTGAAGGTTGGATGTTTAAACAGATTTCCCTCCCAGAGCACCTTTGCTGTGATCCCAGCTTTACCTGACTCATGATCTTCAAGTGCATTGAAGATCTTCCTCACAGGCCGCATAGCTGCTTCCCTGCAGACCAGTTTAATGTCTGAGCCTGAGTAGCCCTCAGTCTCCTGAAAGAGTCACAAACCAGCCATTGGTCAGTAGGCAGAATGTCGGTGATCACATCCTTCTGGTCAGGACCCAGTATATCAGAGCCTCTGATTGAATTCTGTATCTCCCCACATGGACACTGTGCAGAGATTCCCAGATAGACAATGCTTGGGGAAAGGGAGGTCTCTAACATGTTTGGATAACCTAAGAAACTGGGCAACAACTTCCTAATTCCCCTCCAAATATGTTGTATGATGTTGGTGAAGGACTAGATCACCCATGTTAGTCTAATTGGGCCCTTGTGCCAAATCCAAGGATGATCAAATTTAAGTAGACATTTTTGTTCTTGCAAATAAGACCATAAACTGCCTTAAAGGGACCTCAATGAACATCAAGTTCAAGTGTCCACTGAGAGAAGGCAATGATAGAGTGACAATGAGGACAACAGGTATGCACCTAGAGCTTTTGGATTTGTAGAAGACTTCTCCTTTAATCTTCACAGTAATCCTTTTGGCATATCTGTTACCCATCTTATAGATGAAAAGGCTGAGGCTCAGAGAATAAGTGACTCCCCTGAGGTCACAAAGATAGTAAGTAGCTGACAGGGCAAAGATTTGACTATAGGTTCCCCAAGTCTGAACCCTGTGCTATTTTTACTATATTATATTGCTTCTCCCTGCTTGAATATTTCTGAGCGACAAAGAGCTCATTTTTTCATGAAGAAGAGGCCCATGGCATAGTTGGGGAACTTGGGTCATTTCTAAGTAACTCAGGAAGAGGCTCTGAGCAGCTCATGAGAAGACCCTGCCGAGAAGACTGTCATGTGGTGGCTGCTTGGCCTATGATGCCTCTCCAGGACAGCTTACCTGGCTCAGCATGCCGTACTCCAGCTCTGTGTGCAGCTCCAGCGCTCTGCTCTTGCTCACAGGGGGAAGCCAATGGTGGATCATGGCTTTCCTGGCCTCCTGGCTGGGGAGGTCAACCAGAATCCTCTTCTCCAGGCGGCGTAACATAGCACAGTCCAGTTCCCTGAAATCATGTCAGAAACGAAGGAACTGGTTGAAGCTGTGAACTCACTTTCTAAGCAACAAGTACAGTTTAAGAACAATAAAATGCAGGAAGCAATTCTGCATTTTAACTCTCCCTCTATATCAATGCTTGAATGGATAGGACAACTACTTTATGTTGTTTGCTTAAAAAAAGAAAATACTACATAAAGGAAGTAATTTTAAGTGACTTGATTTTGAGGGGGTTAATCTCACTAGCAACCAAACAAGGAGCATTTCCATTGCAGTCACAATACGATTTATTCAGTCTGATCCCTCCAGTGAGTAAATTATTCCTGACAATAACATGGGCACTCTGGGAAGCACATTAATTCTTCCAAAACTCTCCTATATTCTGGAGCAAATGACTATTTCACACCATTGCTCTGGTGAATGCACAGAGCAAATGCTCCTTCAGGTTGCCCAGTGCAAATGTGGCCCCTTGACACACTTATACTCCTTCCAAAACACTGTCAAAACAGGCCAGATTTGCACAATTTTGCATCAGCAGACCATTTCCCTAAATCTCTTAATATAAATTTTTTAAAGAAATAGAAAAGTAGAATAAAACAATGAATATCCATGTACCTACCATCTTGATTCAACAACAGTGAACATTTTGCCATACTCTGCTTCATATCAGTTTATCTAAATAAATTGCTTCTTTTTTTTAACACATTTTTTGCAGGAAATGAGTAAAATCGGATCCACCAGGGAGACTGTCAATGGACATGAGGAAACATACATTGGAACCTCTAGTTGGAACCAGCAAAAATAAAAATGTTTTATGTCATTGTCGTGCGTGTGCCACTCATAAACTACGCAGTGAAACGTGGTACATGTGCAAGTTTTGTAATGTATCCCTGCACAAAGGAAAGTGTTTTGAACGCTACCACACAGTGGCTGGAAAATGCCCACTTACAAAGTTAATATATTTTATTGATTTTTTACAGAGAGGAAGTGAGAGGAATAGAGAGTCAGAAACATCGATGGGAGAGAAACATTGATCAGCTACCTCCTGCACACCTCCTACTGGGGATGTGCCCACAACCAAGGTACATGCCCTTGACCGGAATCGAACCTGGGACCTTTCAGTCTGCAGGCCAATGCTCTATCCACTGAGCCAAACTGGTCAGGGCTAACTAAATTATTTCAAAGTAAATTACATTGTGAAATCTCACCCTTAAATGCTTCCGCTGGCAGTCTCCCCACTCCTCCTGAAAAGGACATTTTCTTACATAGCTACATTGCTATTGGGACACCTGACAGAATTAACATTGATGGTATAATATGTCTAATGCTTATTCCTTATTAAAATTTTGCCCATCATGCCCAAAATGTCTTTCATAGATTTTTCAACCAAAATCCCATCCAGGATCATGCATTACATATGGTTATATCTCCTAAATCTCATAATGTAGACCAGTCTCCTTGTCCTGGCCCCTTTTTGAAAAGATAAGGCTAGTTGTAGAATGTTCTACATTCTGGATTATCTTGATGTTTTCTTCATGGTATCATGTTCCTGGTTCCTTTATCCCCTATTCTCTAAGATGGAAGTCAGACCTAAAAGCTTAATTATTAGAATCAGGATAAAGATTTTTGGGCAAATATGTTTATTATATTGGGATCCACATGCTGGCTTATCTCACCATTAGTGATGTGATATTTGAATAGTGGGATCATCTGTTGATAGCTATCTGTCCATTGTAATGAAAGCTTCTTTGAAAATAGTAAGTATTCTATGTACAATTCTTCGGCACTCCTTTCCCCGTTCCTTTGAATTAGTGGTTTTAGCCTCTCTTAATGGTCTTCAAATCAATTATTGCATGAAAGTGGTACAAAATGGTTATTTCAAAATTTTTTATTCTAAATGAATTATTTGGAATTATTAATAGAGCTTTCCCTCACTAACTAGGGCTCTTGAGTTACCCTGAATTGTCATTCCTATTATCAATAGGGCATTTTGAGTATAAGTCTGTGAATATGTTTTAAATTTTCAATTACTGTAAGGGTAAATAATTGTTTGACTTCCTAATATAGAAATTAGGAAATGCCTGTGTGTGGTCCTGCTTAACCATTAATGAAGACTAACAATGAAAGCATCATCACCAGATATTTCTCATTCATAAAGACAATGAGAATCTCCAAAGCATCCTCCCAAATTTCTGTCATTCTGATCTATGTCATGATATTTCCTTTTAAACTGAAAAACAAAAATACCTTTCCAGGGAGCATATCTGAATTATAAATTGGAGTAACCAGATTTCTTCAAAGATTGCCTTTCCTTTCCCTATTATTCTTCCAATCCTGAGCTGAGAATCCATAGTCCAGGGGTGTCTTACCAACAATAGCAGTTACCTATGTCTTTATTAGCCTCGCCCTGATGAAATTCATCTCACATCAGAGACTCAGCCACACCTTCCCCTGTACAAGACCAACATTCATACTCAAGGCACAAGGTCAAGAAACTTCGCAGAACTCTAAGAGATTTTTTTCATATTTAAATATTAATAAAAGATAATGCTTAAATAACACTTTTTAGCTTTTTACAAATATTAATTTACTTAATTCTCATGAAAACCCTATGAGGTAGGACTATTATCATCTCCATTTCAAGATGAGGAAACTGAGGCACAGAGGTCAGAAAGCTAGTGAATGGTGGCACTAGATTTGAACCTAAAGAGTGAGACTCTGGAGCCTGTGCCTCAGTCACTGCCATCACCACAGTCACTGCTAGGAGACTCCCAAGTCACATGATGGTAAAATCCCAGAACCCTGAGAACAAAGAGAGGATCATAAGAGCTTCCAGAGAGAAAAATACAGGTTATATACAAAGGATTATGAGTAAAACTTCTCATCAGCAGCATGAGCTAGTAAAAGAATAGAAAATAACACCTTCAGAATTCCGAGGAGAAATCTTGATCAAACCATTAATTTAATTGATAGGTAGAATAAAGGTATTTTCAACAAGCAAAGCCTAAAATAATTTTCCTCCCATATACTCTTTATCAGGAAAGTACTGAAGGACCAAAGGGAGACAGTAAACCAAACCAAAGGCCACATGGGATCCAAGAAACGGATAGTCTGACATAGAAGGAGCTTTCCAGGAGGATGAGGTGAGGTCCCAGGGTCTCCCCTACATACTGGGTGAAGAGGACAACCAGTTCAGATTAGAGTTGATAAGAAGGCTCTAGAAGACATGTCTCCAAGAACATGAAGCTGGTGGAATACTTGGGTGATTTAGACAGCAGAGAGATGTGGCCAAATTAGTGGGAGGGGAATGTGAGGTGAGTGGGGGGAGGAAAGGAGAGAGGGCAGGGGAGTTCTTTTATTAAACAAAAGAAACAAACTCACATTTTAGGAATTAGGTCAGCAATATTAACCACCTGTCAAGTGTATTCTCACTGCTAAGTCTCTAATTACAGAAATAAATAAGACAAACTCCTGCTTATAAGTAAATAAAGGCAATAACAGGAAGGTTTTGGTCTTAAAGTGAAGGAATATTGGTCCCATAAACTTCAAAGACAAAATAAGACTTGAAATCATCAGGCTGAAAATCAGGAAGGAAGAGTGAATAAGCTGAAAAAACGGTAGGGGTAGGGATGATCAGAAGCTGCCATGTTTCTTCCAAAGCCTTTCCTTGGACCTCGAAGGCTGCCCCTCCTGAAAAGGCAGGGGATGCAGAAGGAAGAGTCTGTAGGGGCACCTTCTCTTAGACTCCACACTTGTCCAGAGTGATTTCATGCCGAGGGAGGTGGGAAAACAATCCCTCACTATAGATGTCGGTATTGATCAGCTAATGCCCTAAAGCAAGAGATTTACCTCAAAACTGCCTGTGGGCACCAAATAAGTGCAACTCTCTGACAGCTGGGCCTGATGAATGCACTTTTAATGACATCAATAATAATATAACCATGCAAGGGAGGAAACAGAGGACAAATGGAATGTACCCAGGAGTTATTCTTTATGCCAATATATTTGTAAGAAAAAATTTAACTTGTGGCAACCAGAAAACATTCCTTTTAGCTCATACATTTTGATTTTGACTAGTTATTCTGTTCTCATATCTTCTTTATTTTGGTTATCTGGTGCTTCCATCACCTTAAAGGTCAAAAGTAGCCAGTGAGTAATACTTTAAACAATAATAATAAAAGCAGCCAGTGAGAGTGATATGTGAGACACAGAGAAGGTTCACAGACTTCAGAGCCTGGCCACTAAACCTATGCCCACTGCTATACACAAGGTGCAAAGCCCACTGGCACCTGGGCTCCAGAGCCTTGCACCTGAACACTTGGGCTCCTGCGCCAAACCTTCTGGAGCCTTCCTCAGCCCCTTGGTTTGTCTCCTTGTTAAACCATGTGGCTCCTGGGGCAGAGATCATTCCAAATTTTACAGAATTTGGAAACCAAACATAATTCTAGTTTGTTCATTCAGTAGTTCAAACATATTTGGTTCAAAGTATCTCAGCATGATCAGAGAAAGGCAAAGTTTTGTAAGCAAAGTCTTTGCAGTATATCCATAACCAACATGGAGTGGTCATGGCAATCCTTGAAGAGCAGGTTAAGGAATTGTATTCTTTGGTAGATGATGGGGAGCTGATGAATAAAGCATTCAAAGTTACCTTGTCTCCCACAGTGAACCCTGCATAAGCTAACTTCTACCTGCATTTCCTATTGGGGCCAGCTCCTCACTGGAGCCCAGGGGATGCATGGAGTTATGGTGGAAAGAACTGGGTTATGTCTGCTGAGCTCTGCAATCACATGTATACACTTCTCCAGAAATATACCAGAAAAGGGTGAATTCATATGGGAAGAAGTGGTTTATATAGGTACCTTTCTTCCCATTCCCAGAGCAGTAATCTCTTTGATTTCATGCTCTCTTCTAAATATTAGGATTTGGCCGGGGGGGGGGGGGTGTTTTTAATCTAGAGTTTGGTCATTCCAGGTGTCTACTTTTTAAGAGAGAAAGTGAAATCTCCAGCCCTTTTTCAGATAGCAAGGAAAAGATGAATTGCAACATACTCCACACATACAATTTTCGCACCTTATTTGTACAAACTACCATCAAGTTAAATAGATAGCTAAAGGTGGCATTTGCCTTAATGGCCCTGTTCTGTATTTTGTCTCCCTCCAGACTCCCAGGCCTAAGTTTCTGAATACTCAACAATCTTGGCAGGTCAAATTAGTCCTAATTGTGCTCACTAAATATTTCTTACATGGCTGTGACTTTCAGTGGTAATATTAGCAATGCAACATTTGTTATACTTCTCATCACTTACTTACACATCAGATGACACTGGTGAGCTGTTATTCTCACTTCCTTGTTGTCCTCCTTGTGATGCTATAGATCAGGAAGATGCTCCTTGGAGGAGAAGCACTGAATAAACAAAGACGCTGCATGCCCTGTCATTGCTGAGAAGGGGAGAATGACTGCCCCTTGGAGACAAAATGGGTTTGTCTAGGGAAACTGATAAGTTAACAAGCAGTAAAGGATAGCCAGTGCTCTGAAAGGTGCTACAGATGAGAACTACCACTACCCAACCGTAGAAAATTTCTTTGGGGCCCAGCAGGGTGGGTCAATTGGTTGAGCATTGACCTAGGAACCAGGAGGTCACAGTTCGATTCCAGGTCAGGACACATGCCCGGGTCACAGGCTCAACCCTTAATGGGGGGCTGCAGAAGGCATCCAATTGATGATTCTGTCTCATCATTAATGTTTCTATCTCTCCTTCTCCCTTCTTCTCTGAATATATATATACTGAGTGGCCAGATTATTATGACCACCTGACCTTTGTAGGCAAATTAGCTATAACTTTGCACTGAAGTTGCTAGAGGGCCAGACCCCATTATAAATAGGAAAGCAGGTTGTTTGCACTGAAGTTGCTAGAGGGCCAGACCCCCGTTATAAATAGGAAAGCAGGTTGTTTACCATGACAGAAGTGATTTTTTTCTGAAGATATGGGTAAACAATGCGATTTAACAGCCTTTGAACGTGGGAGATTATATATGCCAGATTATTATGACCACCCCATCAGTACTTTGTTGGGCCACCTTTTGCCTTCAATATTGCAGCGATTCTTCTTGGCATTGACTCCACAAGATATTGAAAGGTGATGCGAGGAATCTGACACCATGCCTGATGAATAGCATTGTACAGTTCTGTGAGACTTGATGGTTGTGGAACCAGCTGCCTGATGGCTCTTTTAACTTTGTCCCACAAATGCTCAATTGGATTGAGATCTGGTGATTGTGGGGGCCACCTAAGCAAGGTAAAGTCTCCTTCATGTTCTTGAAACCACTCCTGCACAATACTAGCACCGTGGCATGGCGCATTGTCTTGTTGGAAGAAGCCATCTCCATCGGGATACGCCATCAACATAATAGGATGAACTTGATCAGCAATGATACTTAGGTATGTTGTGCTATTCAGAGATTGTTCCAACGAATTAAAGGGCCCAAATCACGCCAGGAAAACATGCCCCAAACCATAACACCACCAGCTTCAAGGGTTGTACTCATGCATGTGGGGTGCATGCTTTCATGCTGTTTCCACCAAATTCTCACTCTGCCATCTGTATGATGCAACTGGAAATGTGATTCATCGGACCACATGACTTTTTTCCAATGCTCGACTGTCTAGTCCTTGTGTTCCTGTGCAAATTGGAGACGTCTTATCTTGGTAACTGCTGACAGCAAAGGTGTTCGAACAGGCCTTCGGCTTCCATATCCCATAGGATGCAGTGTATAGCTAATTTTCCTACAAACGTCAGGTGGTCATAATAATCTGCCCACTCAGTGTGTGTGTGTGTGTGTGTGTGTGTGTGTTTCTTTGGAGATTTTAGGACTGGGTTTTTCTATAATTTGATATGATTTAATTATTTCCCCCAGAGGGACAGACTGCTTGAATCAGATAAGTTTACTCCCTCACCTAAGACTGAATCCAATACAAAGTTTGTTTTAATATTCTTGATAAAATACTCTACTTCCTTAAAGAAGGACTTAGACAATATATAGCAAGGAACTTAAAAAAAACATTTATGACAGAGAACCAAGATGGCGACATAAGGCATATACCTGAATGCACAGCCTCCCACAACAACATTAAAAAATACAACTATAATGGTAAACGGCCATCCCCCAGAAACAAGGGAGTGGAAGCTTTACAACTAGAAGGCAAGAGAAGGAGTGCATTGAAACTAAGTAGAAGTTCTCGGCGCCAAAACTGAGAGGTATGGACATGGGTGAAACGGTGGTGGTGGCAGCACTTGGGTCTGCGGCTTGCAAGGGGTTTACAAGCTCCGGGTCACACTGAATGCGTTGCAGGCTGTCTAGCAACTGGGCGGAAGATGAGTGGCTTCCAGCAGAGCTGTTCGCAGCGATCACTGACGAGGAGCTCCAAGACTCGGGGACTCAGGGGCGCGCAGACGCCAGGGCATGGAGACACCAAAACTGGGAGAAAACGTGGAGCTGGCTAAGGGGAAACCATCGTGGGTTGCTCTGCCCCGGTGATTCTGAGACCCCCCACCCACCCAATTTACAACCCCACCCAAGCTGTGCACCTGTCTGCCTGCAGCCTAACCTAACAGACCACAGCTGGGACAGAACTCCAAAAGTTCCAAACCCCAAACAACAAGGGGAAAGGCCTGCAGGTCATTTCCTCCCAGTGATACCAACAGCAATCAAGACTTAACTACAACAAGACTGCACCCAGCCCTCAAAGGAGTACACCAAGAGTGTCCACCCCAGGTGATTGGGAGGCTGAATCACTGGGCCCTATAGGACACCTAGCACAGAAAGCTACTCTATCAACGCAGGGAAGCAGCCAAAATGCAGAGTCAAAGAAACAGATCACAAATGACAGAAATGGAGGAAAGCAAACAACTGGATATAGAGTTCAAAATCACGGTTTTAAGGTTTTTCAAGAATTTTCTAGAAACTGCCAATAAATTTAGTGAGATCCTCAATAAATCTAGTGAGACCCTCAAGGATATGAAAAAGGACCAACTAGAAATTAAGCATATACTGACTGAAATAAAGAATATTATACAGAGATCCAACAGCAGACTAGAGGTTCGCAAGAATCATGTCAAAGATTTGAAATACGAAGAAGCAAAAACGCATCCAACTGGAAAAGCAAAAAGAAAAAAGAATCCAAAAATATGAAGATAGTGTAAGGAACCTCTGGGACAACTTTAAGCGTACCAACATCAGAATTATAGGGGTACCAGAAGAAGAGAGAGAGCAAGATATTGAAAACTTATTTGAAGAAATAATGACAGAAAACTTCCCCTACCTGGTGAAAGAAATAGACTTATAAGTCCAGGAAGTGCAGAGGACCCCAAACAAAAGGAATCCAAGGAGGACCACACCAAGACACATCATAATTAAAATGCCAAGGGCAAAAGACAAAGAGAGAATCTTAAAATCAGCAAGAGAAAAACACTTAGTTACCTACAAGGGAGTACCCATACGACTGTCAGCTGACTTCTCAACAGAAACCATGCAGGCCAGAAGGGAATGGCAAGAAATATTCAAAGTGATGAATAGCAAGAACTTACAACCAAGATTACTCTACCCAGCAAAGCAATCATGTAAAATTGATGGTCAGACAAAGAGCTTCACAGACAAGAAAAAGCTAAAGGAGTTCATTACCACCAAACCAGGATTATTTGAAATGCTGAAGGGCATTCTTTAAGAAGAGGAAGAAGAAGAAAAAGGTAAAAATAAAAATTATGAACAACAAAGTGACAACAAATACATATCTATCAACCAGTGAATATAACAATTAAGTCAATAGAAATATCTGATGAACAGAATAAACTGGTGAATAGAATAGAAGTAAGGCCATAGAAAGGGAATGGACTGATAATTCTCAAGGGGAAGGGGGTGTGAGGAGTATGGAAAGAGACTGGACAAAAATCTTACATCTATGGATGAAAACAGTGCTGGGGGTAAAGGCATGGGGTGTGGGGGGGAACCAGGTGGAGGGGAGCTATGGGGGTTAAAAAAAAGGAACATCTGTAATTTGAACAATAAAGATTTATTTAAAAAATAAAAATAAAATAAAAAAGCAAAAAAACAAACAAAAAA
>PVJC01050467.1:0-11800 GCA_004026665.1 Murina feae | reverse complement strand
CTTTTGACGCAGCTTGGGAGGGGCGGGGCCTCGGGGAGTTTGCAGGGCGGGGCGGAGCAAATAGCTATGGCGCTTCTCAGCCCTGTGCTGAGAGACACCAGGTCTCTGTGTCCCACGGTAATTGCTGCAAGCAACGCTGAGAGAAACCCGCTTTGAATTTCCTCCTGATGCCAGTCAGTCCCCCTTCTCTGGGATCTGGGTCCTCAGAAACTCACTTGGAACTGGAGTTCAGAGCCGCTGGGGACTTGTGGCTCTCTCCATTTTGGAAAAGAACCGCGTCCCCCGGCGCCAACCCTTCCCCAAGCTCCGTGCGCGCGCCTCTGTACCTCTGTACTTTGCTTCCGCTGCTCCTCTGAATCTCAGACTCTTCTCTAGTTGTAGGATTTTCACTCAGCCAGCCTTCCTGTGGGTGCGAGTGGTGTCCGTGTGTTCTTTTCATGGTTTTTCTGAAATAGTTGTTCACGGCTGCATTTACGGTGTCTACCCTATGCCGCCATCTTGTTTCTCATAATTAAGGATCTTGAGAAGGGAGAGTATCCTGGATTATTCACAAGTGTCTTTGTAAGAGGGAGGCAGAGGGAGATCTGACTATAGAAAAGGAGAAGACAGTATGACCAAAGGCAGGGATTGGAGTGATACAGCCACAAACCAAGGAGTGCCAGCAGCCACCCAGAGCTGGAAGAGGTGAGAAATGCATTCTCCTCTAGAATCTCTGGAGAAAGCACAACCTGGCAACACCTTGAAATTCATTTTTGGAATCTACTGAAAAGGGTATCAGTGAAACTGATTTTGGACATCTGGCCCCCAGAACTGTGGGAAACATATATTTAAACCACCAAGTGGTTTCAATTCACCACATTTGTGGAATTTTTTGTTTGTGGAAACTAATTAAGAAACTAATACAGATGCCTTAATTTTATGAAGGGGTATGAGCCAGCCAACTCATAGACTGATTTTCTACAGATCTAAAGTGTGACTTTAGCTGGTCAACAAAAGACAGAGTAAGATAAGGTTTTACCAATAGAAAAAAATAAAAAACAGAGGAAAGCATATCAGGCCTTGCAGGAAAAAATGGAATCAAGAAAATCATGGAGGTAAATATTTCCAAATTATTATTTTGCTTACTTACTTGAATAAGTTAAATTAATTTTTTCTTGAATTATCTAGGAAACAGAGTTCTTTGTTTCCTTCCCTATGTAGCACTAGATGCAACATACTGTGAGTGTTCTGTATACTACTATAAGCTTCTGAATACTCCCTATCAGAAGTAGTTTAGTCTAGAGTTAGCAATTTTCTTCATCAGTGAACTGTCTGTTTCTTTCTCTTGACATTATTAACTCTAGAGGCTTCTGTTACATATTCTTATTTATTTTGAAGATATCTTTGAAATATTTATATTCATTGCTTTCACTTACTTTCCTTTCATCCATCTATTCTTCAATTCAAACTATCTAGAAAATTCTCACCAAGTATATAGTATGAGATACTTGGGGAGGTTCAGAGTACTTACCTAAGTACTCCCTGAACCTAAGAATTTAAAATAGGAGTATCCTACTATATATACAAATTAATAAGATATAAGAAATGAAATATAAGCCACAAAAGTATTATTTTTTAATCCTCACGCAAGGATATTTTTCCATTGATTTTTAGAAAGAGTGGAAGAGAGGAAAAGACAGAAACATCAATGTGAGAGAAACACATTGATTGGTTGCCTATTGCATGTGCCCTGACCGGGGCCTGGGCCAGGCAGGAGCCCACAACTGAGGTACGTGCCCTTGACTGGAATTGAACCTGGGACCCTTCAGTCTGCAGGCTGATGTTCTATCCACTGAGCCAAACTGGCTAGGGCAAAAAGTATTTATTTTTAAACCTATTAGAATAAAAAGGTTTGAAATCAGTAATCTAAGTTTTTACTTAACAAACTAGAAAAAGAGCAAAAAAAACTGAAGACTAGCAGGAAAAAGGAAGTAATAAAGATAAAAGCATAAATCAATAAAATTGAAAAAAAATTAAAAATTAATAACACTAAAAGTTGGTTCTTTTAAAAAGAGCAATAAAATTGATAAACCTCTAGCAAGACTAAAAGAGAAAAAATACATACATTTTACTAATATCAGGAATAATAAGGGATGGGGGGATATCACAAGAGATCCCAAAAACATTATTTTAAAACTCTACGCATATAAACTTGATAATTTAGATAAAATAGGCCAATTCCTCAAAAACCATAAACCACCCCTCACCCAAGACGAAATAAACTGAATGGTCCCCATTACTTTTAAGGAAATTGAATTAGTACTTAAAAACCTCCACATCCAGATGGTTTCAATGGCAAATTCAATTATCTAAAGAATAACCCCAATTTCACACAATCTCTTCCAGAAAACAAGGAGAGGAAACATTTCTAACTTACTTTATGAGACCAGCACTTTCCTGATACCCAAACCAGACAAAAGCATTACAAACAAAGGAAACTACAAACCAATATCCCTCATATACACAGCCACAAAAAATGCTCAACAATGTACTAGTCAATTGAATCCAAAATAATTAAAAAATAACATGTTACAACCAAGTGGGTTTTATCCTGGGAATGAAAGGCTGGTTCAATACTTGAAAATCAATCAATATAATCCACTATATTAACCATCTGAAAAAGAAAAACCATACGATGATGCAGAAAAAGTATTTAACAGAATTCAGCATTCATTCCTGATAAAAACTCTCAGCAAACTAGGAATCGAAGGAAACTATAAAAACAAACAAACAAACAAACACCTTCAGTTAACATATTAATGGTAAAGGATTGAATGCTTTCCTCCCTAAGACTAGGAAAAAGGTAAGGATATCCACTTTTGCCATTTTTATGCAACATAATTATGGACATCTTGGCCAGTGCAATAAGGCAAGAAAAAAGAAAAAGCATACAGATTGGAAAGAAAGAAATGGAATTGTCCCTATTTGCAGGTGACATGTTTTTTTATGTAGAAAATCCCATGGACTTTACAAATGAAAACTCCTAGGACTAATAAATGAGTTTAACAAGAGTCTCAGGATATAAGACCAACATATAAAAATCAATCATATTTTTATATACTAACGATGTACAACTAGAAACAGAAATTTAAAAAACAATGCAATTTTTAATAGCTCATAAAATATTTAGATATAAATCTAACCCTAGCCAGCTTGGCTCTGTGGATAGAGTGTCAGCCTGTGAACTGAAGGGTCCCAGGTTCGACTGTGGCCAAGGGCACATGCCTGGGTTGCAGGCTTGATCCCGAGTGGGGGTGTGCAGGAGGCAGCCAATCAATGATTCTCTCTCATCATTGATGTTTCTATCTCTCTCCTTCTCCCTTCCTCTTTGAAATCAATAAAGAAATATGTTTTTTTTAAAATAATAGATAAATAAATAAATCTAACGATGGGTATACATGATTTATTGGCTAAAACTATAAAATGCTAATAAAATAAAATAAAGCATAAATAAAAGGAGAGAAATACCATATTCATGGATTAGAAGCATCAACACAATAAACATACCAAATGCATCCAAATATATTTATGAATCAAAATTCCAGCAAGAGTTTTGGTGGATATAAACAAGCTACTTCTAAAATTTACGTGGAAAGGGAAAGAGAACAGAACAGCTAGGACAATTCTGAAAAAGAACAAAAAACTGGAGGAAGCACATTACCTGACTACAAAACTTACTATATATAAAAAATAAAGTAATCAAGACAATATAGTATGTGTTAAGGGAAAGACATGTGGATCAATGGAACACAGTCCAGAAATATATGGGACTATATGGTCAGTTGACTTTCAACAAAGGCACAAGAGCAATTTAATGTAGGACCATCTTTTCAGCAAATGGTGCTGAGATAACTGACATACATATTGAAAACAAAATGCTCAATCTAAACTTTATAACTCATATGAAAATTAACTCATAAATGTTAATGTAATTTAGATATAAAGGTCCAAAGTAAAATGACTATAAAATTTTTAGAAGAAATTTTTGTGACCCAAGGTTAGGCAACAAATTCTGAGACTTGACACCAAACACAGGACCCATTAAAGGAAAAATTAATAAATTGTATATCACCAAAATTAAAAACTTGTGCTCTCTATATAATATGGTTCAGAGAATGAAAAGGCAAGCTGCTTGCAGGCTGCAGACTAGTAAAAAGTATTTGCAAATCACATATCTAACAAAAGATATATCCAGAATTTATAGAGAACCCTTAAAACTCAACAGTAAGAAAGCAAACAACCCAATTTAAAATGTTGAAGAGATACCTCACTGATGAGGATATCTACAGAGAGTAAAGAAGCCTCTGGAAAGTTGTCCATCATTAGCCCTTAGGGAAATGCAAATTAAAACCACTATGAGATATTACTGCACATCTATTAGACTGGCTAAAATTAAAATACTGTATATCAAGTGCTGATAAGATCAACTGGAACTCTCATTCATGGTTGGTGGAAATGCACGGTATAGCCACTGCAAAAAACACTTTGGCAATTTCATCAAATATACACTTTTATACCACACTAGAGGCCTGGTGCACAGTTTCATGCACTTGTGGGGTCCCTTCGCCCGGCCTGCACCCTCTCACAATCCAGGACCCCTTGCAGCGATGTCAGAGAGCTGGTTTTGACCCAATGCCCGCAGGCCAGGCCGAGGGACTGCACCAGTGCACAAATCTGTGCACCAGGCCTCTGGTATGCATATAGGATCTTTGGTTAATCTCTTTCCTCCCTCCCCCCTTCCCTCTGAGACTCATCAGTCTGTTCCATGTATCCATGACTGCGGTTTCCACTCCTGTGTTGAGTGTCTGTCCCCTGATGGTCAGTGCGTGTCATAGCTTCTGGCTGGTTGGCCAGTTAGCTGGTCACTTAGGCTTTTATATATATAGATTACCCAGAAATCTCACCTTTGGGTATCTACTCTAGAGAAATGAAAACTTATGTTCACTTAAGAACTTATACATGAATGTTTAGAACAGCTCTATTGATAATGCCAAAAACCAAAAACAACCTAACAGATGTATGAATAAACATATTCTGATATTGCCATATAATGAAATATTACTAAGCAATAAAAGGAACAAATTATTAATACATACAACTTGGAGGATTCTCAAAGGCACTATAGTGAATGAAAAAATCAATCTCAAAAGGATATACACTAAGTGGCCACATTATTATGACCACCCCATCAGTACTTCGTTGGGCCACCTTTTGCCTTCAATACTGTAGCGATTCTTCTTGGCACTGACTCCACGAGATGTTGAAAGCTGATGCGATGAATCTGACACCATGCCTGATGAATAGCACTGTCTAGTTCTGTGAGATCTGTGAGAGAACCCACTGCCTGATGTCTCTTTTAACTTTGTTGCACAAATGTTCAATTGGATTGAGATCTGGTGATTGTGAGTGCCACCTAAGCAAGGTAAAGTCTCCCTCATGTTCTTGAAACCACTCCTGCACAATACGAGCACCGTGGCATGGCGCATTGTCTTGTTGGAAGAAGCCATCTCCATTGGGATACGCCATCCACATGATAGGATGAACTTGATTAGCAATGATACTTAGGTATGTTGTGCTATTCAGACATTTATAATTGATCTGGCCCTCTAGCAACTTGAGTATAAAATTATTGCTAATTTGCCTACAAAAGTCAGGTGGTCATAATAATCTGGCCACTCAGTGTATATTGTACCATCCCATTTCTATAACATTCTCAAAAGAGAAGACCATAGTTATGGAAAACAGATCAGTGGTTGCCAGGGGCTAAAGTGTGTGTGGGGGGTGGAGGGGGGCAGGGAGGAAGGCACAGATGCAAGAAGACAAGGATGTGACTATAAGAGATAGTATAAGGGAGTTTTTGGTGATGGAACTGTTCTATTTCCTGACCGCAGTGGTGTTTAAATGGATCTATAAATGTGTTAATACAACCATGCCCCCTCCTAAAATGAGGTCAAATTTATTGTGATAATTTTTAATATGAAATAAAAACATGACAAAAGAAAGTATTCATTTTAAAATAGAGCTCAAAAAGTGAAATAGTTTTTTCTGGATTGGGGAAAAGATTAAAGGCTTCATGAAGGATGAAGCATTTAAAAAATGTATGTTACAGGTACCATGTGAAATACTTGTTCACAATCTATCTTTTCTGATAGACTATCTATAATGAGAGCAGGAACAATGTCTAACTTGCTCATCTCTGCATAGCAGTAAGTGCAGTAGTTCTCTATACATATGTATACATATACATACATATACAGTATATATACTCAGTAAGTATATGATCAATTGCCCTAGTGTCTATGATATTAATAGGCAGAGATACAATACAGCAAATTCTAGAAAAGTAAAATAAAAAAAAATGAGAATATGCCTTAAATTTCCTTTACCCCTTTTAAAATCCCTCTTATCCTTTTAAGATCAGTTAAAGTTGTAGTTTATCCCGATTAGCCCATACTAATTCTCCAACTTGTTTAAACTTGTTCTATCAAACTTAAGTGTAGTACTTAATAGTACTTTAAACCCTCTGAATCATCTCCTTTAATAGTTATCAAAAGGTGCCTCTTTTATATTTTAAATACGTCATATTGCATGACTGAAAATGAATAACTACACCTCATTCATTCCTTCAAGCTTCTAAGAAAATCTAATCTCTCTACCTTTCCCCAAATTGGGCTGGCCTTTCCTTCCACTCTGTTCCCACACCCTCATCACTCTTTTATGCATAATGAACAGTGAAACTGGCACTCTCACACCTTTCGAGGGTCCCGGATTTCGAGAGGGCACAGGCCAGGCAAAGGGACTCCACCAGTGCATGATCAGGGCCGGGGTGGGGCACAGGAGGTTGGCCAACCAGGGAGGGACCGGGGAGGGCTCCAGGGCATGTCTAGCCTATCTCAGTCCCAATCTGCCGGATCCGGATAGCAAGCTAATTTACCAGTCGAAATGTCTCCCCCCTGATGGTCAGTGCACGTCATAGTGAGCAGTTGAGTGGCCTTAGCCTATCATTAGTATATTATACTCTGATTGGTTGAACGGCTGACTGGACAACAGGACACTTAGAATATTAGGCTTTTATTATATAGGATAGGCTGATATGTAACTCATTTCCTCCGCCCTTTCTTTTCCTGAGGACAGAGATATGTCTACTACTTCTCTGTTATAACTGATGCAATATGTAACAGGGACTTGTTCACAATATGTCCCTATTGACCATTCACCAGCCAACTTGTCTTGTAAAATTATTTGTGCTCTGCTAAGAAAATTCTTTCAAAGAAATTGAAATTTCTAAATCCAGAAATTTTTGCAACAGATGTTTAGAAAAGGCACAGAGAAATGTATTTTAGTAATTTTTGCATATTCCTATCTGAAATTGCCAGAAAGCTTACAATGTTAGTATTCTGTAAATGGCACTATTGCATTTATATTATACTAGTGGCCCAGTGCACAGATTCATGCACGTTGAAAGGAAAATAATTAGAAATATTTTAATATTGCTACTTGCCCTTTCTCTGTAAAGGACGCTGGTCTCCGTCTGTGGGACAGTTGGTGGGGCAATCAGGCCCCACTTGCACCCACCTTGGCCTGGCACTGCCCTCTCACCTGCTCCACCATCCCACCTCAGTCCCACTCTCGCGAGGGCCCATCGGGGCCAGCAGTGCCTCCACTGCCACCTGCTGGTAGCGCCACATTGCCGATGCTCACCATGTTCTGCACCACCTCCTAGCGGTCAGCACATGTAACTGCAAGCGGCTGAACTCTGGGTCAAGGGGACAATTTGCATATTAGGCTTTTATTATATAGGATGTTGACATTAGCCTCTTTTATATGATTGAGCTTAAGCTGGACTTGAACTTAAGTTGATTGACCTTTGTGTTAAATTGTAAGGAATAAAATTAAGAATGTGTATAAGCCCTGGCCAGTGTGGTTCAGTTGGTTGGAGAGTCCTCCCATACAACAAAAGGTGACAAGGTCAATTCTCGGTCAGGGTACATACCGAGGTTGCAGTTCTATTCCGGCCGTGTGCAGAAGGCAACTGATGGATGTTTCTCTCTCACATTGGTGTTTCTCTCTCTTTCTCTCTCCCTTCCTCTCTAAAATCAATTTTTTTAAAAAGGAATGTGTGTAAAATGGTAGGTATTTATTGTGTCTAAAAGAAATTGAAAATATATATTTCAATTTGGGAGGGATGGAACATTCATATATATCTTTAATAATGTAGTATGCAAAAATTAGAGTACCTTTTTTTTTTTTTAAAAAAAAACACAACTTATTTTTATTTTAAACCTCACCCAAAGATTTGTGTTTATTGATTTTTTCAGATAGAGAGAAAAAACATTGATGTGAGAAAGAAACACTGATCTTGCCTCCTGTATTGCAACCTGTAACCTAAGTATATGTCCTGACTGGGATCAAACCCACAACCCCTTGATGTACCAGAGGATGCGCCTACCGACTGAGCCACCTGGCCAAGACTAGAGTACCTATTTTTTAGCAACAATTCCTAGTTCTTGGCCCCTAAATTGACACTTCACATGAATCTCACCTACTTTCCATAAATCAGTTCTACTATTTGCCTTATTTCCCCTCAAATAATTACAATTCTTTTCCCCCTAGGATGAGTAGAAAGGTAAGCTTTATAATCCTCTGTAAAGGTAGCAGGGCTATCTCTATTAGGGGCAGAAGTAGAATATTAGGGTCTAACTACAATTATAAGAAATATTCATCATGCTGTTAACCGTGATGGTTATTTTCTGATTAGAGAAAGTATGTTCTAACCTGGCTGAGAGTTGTATGCCCTGGGACATGGAAGCTAACATGGGAATGCAGGCATCCTCCTTTCCCGAGAACTGCCTATCATTACAGAAAGATTTACAACCTGGTGTCTGAACAATCTAGTCCCGGAGTCACCCATCCTTTGCAACCCGGAGCTCTTATTGCCCGTAATCTGGTTCCAGAGATCCTAGAGGCACTTGCCCTCTGTTAACTGTAATCTGATCCTGGAGAGCCTGGTTACGGACCCTTTAAATATGTCATATTGCATGACTAAAAATGAATAACTACACCTCATTCATTCCTTCAAGCTTCTAAGAAAACCCAGTCGAAGTAGTCTTGCAAATAAGCTAAATTAAGGCTCATTTGTATGACTAAACTAGTTTTGTCTGCTCAGGGAATTTTCAAGCCTAATCTCTGTTTTTTAATTTTAACAAAATGAAAGTCATAAATATCACATGATCTCACTCATATGTGGCATATAATAATCAACATAATCTGATGAACAAGAATAGATTCAGAGACAAATGGCAGGGGAGGGGGATTAGAGAGCAACCAAAGGACTTGTATACATGTATATCAGCATAACCAATAGACACAGGCACTGGGGAGGTGGGGGCTTGCCTGGGGTAAGAATGCTGGGGGAAGGGGGGCTCAAACGGGGAAAAAGGAGACATACTAATATGCAAAATTTTAGACAATAAAAAAAAAGTCAATGCCTTTTTAAGAGAAGAAGACTTAGCATCCATTTATAAGTTAGAAATAATTTTTATATATTCTCTAATAAGAATGTGTGTACATGCCTGTGCATGGATATATCCATAATATACAATATATTTCAACAAAGCCATCTTAAAAGTCATAAAAAACTTAATGCAGTACTAAGAAATATCAGTCTCTCCCCTCTCCTCCCTCCTTCCTAATGAATAATAAAACAATATGCGCACCCTCTGGTGGCCAAAATCAGAAATACATTTCCATTTTCCTGGATTATGTTCAAAATGGGATTAGTGTGGTGTATTAAGTTTCCGCTTCATATTTAAACTACACCAAAAATAGACCTAAAAGAAGGCCATTGGCTTAAAAAACAAAGTAAAGCAGGTCTACTACAATATCTAAAGGTATAGAAGTATGGTAAAGGAAAAACAACAAAATCATTAAATATAGTAATTTAAGAATTGTGTATGATAGCATTTGATACTTAACACTAATTCAGCTTTAAAATAGTAGAACTGTAGAATTTTAAAGTAGGAAGGAATTACTTATCATATAATCTATTCCTTTCCCACTTAAAACTGCATGTTAGATAATTAGCTAAAAATTAATTTTTTATTTCATTTTGTTCAAGTTATTTTGACTTGTTAATTAATGACATAAAAAGCAAAGTCTGCATAAATGAGATTAAATAGTAATGAGACCTTTTTAATGTTTCTATTATTTTAAGTTTACAGATATCCCTAAGAATTAGGAAAAATTCATGCCACATGTAAGTTTATTTTACATTTCTGCCCAACTGTCCAACTAATATTTATTGCACATCCATTATGGTTCCTATGGCATATGCTGGAACTATAACTGTCCCTGCTTTCAGCCTAGTGAAGAGTACAGATAGATAAATAGTAACTACAGGATAGAATGGTGAGTGTGACAACAAAGAGTAAGCACTAAGTGTTAGGGCCATCAAAGTAGTCTTGGTGGGCACAGTAATAGGGAAAGAATTTTTGGGAAAGGTGGCATGTTTTCTATAACCTTAAGCAAAAAGAGAGAAGTGGGAAGGAAGAATTATTCTATAGGCAAGAAGGAAACATTCCATCCAAAGGGTCTGAGATGAGAGAGAATGTGGAAACTGGGAGAAGGTAACAGAAGGATGGTTGGAAAGAAGTGTGACAAGGAAAGGTCACAGGTGGGAAGAAAATCTGAAGTCTAGGAAGACAGCAATGTCTAACACTGGAGAGAGGGCTTGAAGAAACCCACTGGATTTGATGACAAGAAAGCTATTGGGGCCTGTAAGGAATTAACTGGAGAGAATGGAAAGAATGATGGGCAAGGACGTGGGCATGGCAAATGTGGGCAAGAGAAATAAGGACAGAAGGAGAAAGGGAATGAGAGGCTTCTTAAAGATAAGAAGTCTATAACCTGTAAACATAACAGGAAAAAGCCAACACAGAGGGGGCGTTTGTAGAAAAGACTCACTTTCAGGGAGCTTTTATGCAAACACTAAGGAGACAGATAGGGACAGGACCTACGACACAGGAGAGGTTTGGAACACCTAGAGATTTTTTTGGTAATGGTGGAATGTGGTCCCAGGCTAAGCACCTGCAGGGCCCTGGGGGAGGCACAGGTTCAAAGCTAAAGATTCAGAGCAGGACATAGAGGCTACCAGTGAAGAGGCAGGCATTGCAGCAACAGCAGGAAGAAGGAACCCAAAATGTCCCCTGGTCCTTCCACAGCCACATTCTAGCGACCACACAGGCGCAGACAGGAACTCCACGCCTGAGAGATCCCTGGACAGGGCATGGAAAAGCCAAAGAGATCACACAGGGCACTTGCTGCAGCTGGCCCATTTACATTTTCTTTTAGGATTTTGTAGAATTCATTGAATATTACTTTAAAAAATATTTTGATGATTTCAGAGAGGAAGGGGGAGAGATAGAAACATCACTGATGGGAGAGAATCATCATTCAGCTGCCTCCTGCACGCCCCACATTGGGGATCAAGCCCACAAACTGTGCACATGCCCTGACCGGGAATCGAAGAGTGACATTCTGGGTCATAGGTCGATGCTCAACCACTGAGTCATGCTGGTTGGACAACTATTACTTTTTAAATGCTTACCTATAATTTTATTTTTATTTATTATGTCTATATATGTAAAAGCCTAAGCTACTGAACAACCTGTTGACTGATTGCTATGATGCACACTGACCACCAGGGGGGCATATGCTCAGCAGCTGCCCCCCTGGTAGTGTGCTCCCACAGCCAACCTCATGC
>PVJC01050466.1:0-11790 GCA_004026665.1 Murina feae | reverse complement strand
CCCCCTGCTGCCTCTTTCCTGCTCTCCGATGCCCCTCTAAGGGCCTGGACAGCTGCCAAGCAGGCCACCGACCCCCTGCCACCTCTTACCCGCTCCCCGATGCCCCACAAAGGGCCTGGGAAGCCCACCAAGCAGGCCGCCGACCTCCTGCCGCCTCTTTCCCACTTCCTGGTGCCCTCCAACCCTGCAGCCTCTTTCCCACTTCCCGGTGCCCTCCAACCCTGCCGCCTCTTTCCCGCTTCGCGGTGCCCTCCAACCCTGCCACCTCTTTCCCACTCACTGGTCCTGGGTCCTGCGCTGTTCCGCCCTGCAGCCGCTCTGCGCACTCGGGAGGTCCCCAGCCCCGCCTGTGCCCTCTCGCAGTATGGTACCCCTCTGGGGATGTCCACCTGCTGGCGTGCCTGACCAGCCTGGGTGAGGGGTTTTAAAGCTGCCCACAGCTCCCATTGACCCAATGTCCCAGCAAGGCTGGCTGGACGCAGGTTTCTGGGGTTTATCACCTATAATTGATGCTGTTCCTTTAAGGGCTGGGGTTTGTTTATCTTCTATAATTGATGCTGTTCCTTTAAGGGCTGGGGTTTGTTTATCTTCTATAATTGATGCTGTTCCTTTAAGGGCTGGGGTTTGTTTATCTTCTATAATTGATGCTTTTCCTTTAAGGTGAGGCCTTTTACTAAAGAAGCCTCCTCTGCCTCACATCGTGGCTTCTATAATGAAACAATTCTTACTCTTAGATCAGGCCCAGCTTCAGCTCCTTATGTTGCAAATGTGTTGCAAATGTGTTTTGCTTCAGGCAAGGCTAAGCGAGTGGAGTGCAGGTAGTTTCCCTTTCACTCCTGCTGCAACGGACGCTGCCTAAATGTTTACTCAGGTCCGTGAGGGGCGGCCGCCATGTTGGCTGGGTTAATTTGCATACAGTCGCTCTGATTGGCTGTTGGGTGTCCTGGAGAAACAGTTAATTTTACTATTCCACTTTTATTAGTTTAGATAGTCCCTGCAGCAGTGACAGGACTTTCAGGGAAAGGCACACAAGCCCTCACGTCATTTGTCTGTAGTTCAGAGGAGCTGGGGTGCTTTCCTGCAAGCATTCTGCCCCTACTCACTCATGTCTCCAATGCAAGGCTGGCTGAGCTCCCGGGCGACACCCAGACATAGACATATACCTACAAGCTGCTCCCACCCAGATGGGAGTTAGTTGTGATCTGTAATTCCCCAGCACCTGGTTAGAAGCCTCCTGCTCAGGTCTGACCGTGTACACTGGAGAGGCCAGTGTGAGATTCAAATAAGGGTAAGCAACTTCCTATGGTGCTTCTACATTCCCAGGGCTACAGGAATTGGAAAGCATGTTCCCAAAAGAATTTTTACAAAGATCGATTTTCAAACTCACGCCTGGTGCATGGGGCCATGCAGATCACTGTGGCGCTATCATGGTTTACTATGATTGTGTATTGACAATAGTCACTCATATATATGTGTATATTATCCCCACCCAAGATGTGTTTTATTGATTTCAGAGAGAGGGAAAGAGACAGAAACATTGATGAATGAGAGAAACCTCAATCAGCTGCCTCCTGTACGTCTTCCACTGTGAATTGAACCCACAACTGAGGTATGCACCCTGACCAGAAATTCAATTATCCTAAAGATTGGGAAGTCTTATAACATCGAGGTTTTGGTGTGTATTTCCCTAATGACTGAGCATTTCCCTGATGTTGAATATTTTTTCGTATGCTTATTTGCCATTTGTGTATCTTCTCTGGAGAAATGCCTATTCAAGTCCTTCACCTGCTTTTTAACGGGGTGTTTTGCTGAGTTGTAGAAGTCACAGAAGGAACTTTGTTATTCACAAGATGTAGTATGCATTTATTCTACAGGGTATCTTGTCGAAGCATTATTCCTTTATACTTTCATATGTATTGTTTTTTGCTTTGTTTTTTCCTTGTCTGGCGAGTTTTTTAGGATTTGCTAACTTGCTACTTGCTAGTTTTGCAGATGACTTGCATCTTTCCATCACATTATGCCAGAGCAGAAACAGACAAATGAGTGGCTCTGTTCTCTGAGGAACCACTTCTATGTCCTCCTTCTGGTTTTGATCCCTCCATAGGGTCCTCTTATGAAGACCTAAGGGCACGACCCTCTGCCTTTGGCCGCACATGCAAGTCCTGTGAACACAGCAGCTGGAATCCCATAGCAGCAACTTCTGTTTTTCAGCAGGTCACTTATCCTGGCCCAGAGGAGGCCTGCAGAAAGCTCCTCACAGCAGAAAGTGAGAAAGTACACGAGTGAACTCTACTGTCATTTGTTATATGCTAATGTCACTTTTAGGGAGCGGTTTGGATAAAAAAGAGGAAAAAATAATGCTGTTTTACATAAGACTAGAGGCCCGGTGCATGAATTCATGCACCAGTGGGGTCCCTGAGCCTGGCCTACAGGATTGGGCTGAAACTAGCTCTACAACACTCCCTGAGGGGTCCCAGATTGTGATAGGGTGCAGGCCAGGCCAAGGGACCCCACCCGTGCACTATCATGGCCCGGGGGGGATGTGGGAGGTTGGTCAGCTGGAGAGGAGCGATGGGAGGGCTCCAGGGAGGGTCTGGGCTGTCTTGCTCAGTCCTGATTGGCTGGACCCCAGCAGCAAGCTAACCTACCGGTCAGAGCATCTGAGTAGTTAGTGCATGTCATAGTGAACGGTTGAGTGGCCTTAGCATATTATTAGCATTGCTTTGATTGATGGAATGGCCAACTGGACACTTAGCATATTAGGCTTTTATTATATAGTATATGGTTGTACAACATAATAAAATAAATATACTTTTATATAAAATATTTGCATATCTTGAAAGGACCCAGCCAAGAACTCCTGGAGTGGCAAGAAGCCCCCAGGAGAGAGAGGCCTGTGGGGCAAACCACTGAAGTGACCACTGGGGGAAGGCTAAGAAGTCTGCCTGGGAGCACACTGCCTGGGTCCGGGAATAGCACGAAGGATGGGTGGGTATCTGACTATCCCCATGGGAGACGGCATCTGGGACCCTGATGTAAAGAGGACACTGGTTCCAGATTTCACTAAATCCAGGCCTAGACTTGGCCCTTCCCTTCTATGCACATTCTCCACTCAAATCCTGGAAAATACAGAAGCAGCACAGGAGTGGGGAAGCGTGAGAAACAGATCAGGCTCTGTCCACCCACATCCTGCAGTCAAATTTTGTAGGGAGCCTGGGCCGAGAGTGACGCATGGATTAGAATGAGCAATGCATATTTTGACTGAGATTGACTGGTCTTTTTAATACCCAAAAATCAAACTGCTCCCACATATGAGAAGGACTGAAACAGCTAGGCCCTCTGCCCTCGAAATCAACCCGGGCTAGAAAGCCATGTTCAGAGTCCAAGGGAGACACTCAAATTCTTCCTCCCACCTCCACCCCCCACCTGCCCTGTGACCCGTCAGACACAGTATCTTCCAAGCTAATCAGATCTGCATTTGAGGCTCAGAGAAGATAAAAGTCTTTTGCTTGCCCCTCCTTGAGTCTCACCGGTTCAATAAACCCTGCTAAAACCCTGTTGTCACCAAAGGCACATGTGCGATTCCTGCCAATGACTCCTAAATGGACAATAAGCCTGAATATTTTCTACGTTGTCAGCACAGGACATCTGGCCAGGCTTTGACACTGAAGACGTAAAAAGATTCCAAAGAGCGATGGATCACATTATTGACTGATCACCAGCAGAAACATTGCCTTTTTAAATCTCGGCCCTTTGCAGTAAACGTGGCAATTTTTATTTGTATTATCACAAAATAGCAGCTGGAGAAACCAGGCCAAGGGGCAGGGAGATAAAGGTATATAATTTTCTCTCTGAGTCTCACAAGCACCATTGCTAACGGAATACTGACCCCTTTCTGATCAAGAGCAAGATCGCTGACTCAGCTCCAGAATGAGGTTCTGTGAGGCCCGTGCTGGTGTAGGAACTCTTGGTCCAGGGCCACGGTGCTTGTGGCACTGAGGCCGATGGGCCAAAGGAAGAATGAATGAATTAATGAATGAATGAATGAATGAGTGAATTCATTCATTAATACTAACAAGAATTTAGGGAACAAGGATTTCCCGCATCACACTGAGATAGTTGATAAATCCACAGTAACCGGAGATGGGAGTGGAGTAGGAAGGAATTGCCTGCTCATGGAGGGAGCCAGGAGAATACTCACTAGTGGGGGCCTTGAGTCATTAATGATCTAAGAACCTCTTGGAGCTTGCAGTATCTTCTTCAAAAAATCACAAGGGAATGTGTGTGGGTGGGGTTGCTGGGCTCAAAGAACCAGAAGGAGACAGGCTTGTCTATCAACAACACGGGGGCGGGCCTAAAGGAGGCAGGTGTATGCCACAGGACCCGAGTTTCTGCTACAGGATGTAGGACTGTGAACTCAGTTTTGCTCATGTGCAATGGGTAAATTGGGAAGGATGTCAAAATAGTGCAGAGGTCACAATTGATAGCAGCTTTTCCCAGCATGGCAATACCTGCTGACACAAAATGCACTCCACAGCTGTGTGCAGCAGGCAGGGGAAAGCCAGGACTCTACCTACCTCCTTCCTCAGCTGCAGAAAGAGGCAACACATCCCCTCCTCCCGCCCTTTCCATCAGGGTCTTCCCACCGGGTGTTTGTGGTAGAATCCTGTACTGAAGGCCACATTCCCTTCTGTATTAGAAATGTAAGATGGTTCTGTCCTTTCCACGCTGCCATTGGTTTTTATTATGATGGTGATTGTTTTTTCCCCAGTGGAATGGTAACAAGGTTGAGTGACCTGGCCAGGGTTTAGTGCTTGGTTTTGTAGAATGTGAGGTGTTTTAGGATTACATGCTTCACCCTACAGCAGTCAGGACCCTTGCAGAGGGAATCTGAAAAGCCAAGGTCTCTGCTTCCACCCCAGATGTATCTCAGGACCTTCTGGGGCAAGCAACACAGGGGCATGGCCCTTCACCCTCACTGTTTTACCCCTCCCAGCAGTGCATGGTCTGGGGTGGGTGGGGAAGAGCCTTTGAGACAGATCTCAACGTGTGTGCCTCCAAAAGGCCTTGAGTGACAAGTAGGGGCACAGGCAGGATCAAGAATGATGCGGAAGTCCAGGGTCCCCACTAATGACCCACCTATGTCACCTCCACTTTCATCTATCCCTTATGTTGTGGCTCTAAAAAATGGGGTTTGGGCCCAGCTGGTGTGGCTCAGTGGTTGAATATCAGCCCATGAACCATGAAGTCACAGTTCCATTCCTGGTCAGAGCACATGCCTGGGTTGTGGGCTCAATCCCCAGTGTGGGGTATGCAGAAGGCAGCTGATCAATGATTCTCCCACACTGATGTTTCTCTCTCTCTCTCCCTCCCCCTTCCTCTCTCTGAAATTAATCCTATCTAATAAAGAGGGAATATGCTAATTGTTGCCATGCCCTCACAAAATGGTGGTGCCCACTGCCACAAGATGGTGGTATCCAGTCCCTTCAGCCCCACATCATCCAGCTGGAGTCCCCCAGTCCCCTCAGCCCTGCAGGGTAAGACAATTGGGGGCAATCAGGCCAGAAGGGGAGGGCAATTGGAGACAATCATGCTGGCAGGGGAGCAGTTAGGCATTAATCAGGCCAGCAGGGGAGTGATTAGGAGGAGATTAGGTTGGCAAGGCAGAGTGGTTAGGGGCAATCAGGCAGAAAGGCAGGCGAGTGGTTAGGAGCCAGCAATCCTGGATTGTGAGAGAGATGTCTGAGGGTTCCCAGATTGGAGAGGATGCAGTCTGGGATGAGGGACACACACCACCCTGCCCCCGCTTCCCCCGTGCACAAATTATGTGCACTGGGCCTCTAGTAAAAACATATTTTTAAATGGGATTTGGTTTAAAAGTTTAAATGATTGCTGCGCTGTCACTGAACCTGTTTCAAAGCTGAGGACATGGGGAGACACGGCTGAGGGGTGACTGACAGGCAGAACACCCGGCATTCCGAGCCCCTTTACTTCCAAATACCAGACGGGAGAAGAGCATATCCATGACCTGCCCAGGTCTATAGACAGTAAAGGCCTCCACAAGGCCAGGCCATCAGCTAGTTTCCAGAATGCTCTCCCCTGAACTAAATCCCTCATCTACTGGGAGGAACTGCTGTGGGAACACTCGGGACTTTTCAATTAAGCAGAGGCTGCGGCCAGGCTGCTAAGAGGGAAGGCAGCTCCCACCACCTCCCATGTACTCACCCGCCCTTCTTTGTGTCAGTGTCTCTAAAGCCCTGAGGAGGCTAAAGGCTCTCACAATAGACACCGGTCAGACGGTTTCTATAGTTACTGCTGATAATGAAAAAAGGCATGTTTCCTAGAGCTTGACGATACCATAGCCGTGGAACTCATATTCCGTGGAATATTGTTCAGGCCGGCAGCTACGTGCGAGCTATTTTTTTGGTCAAAAGAAAGATGCTTTCCCGAAAAGGGCTTTATTCCTGGCGGATTGTATACAATGACAGTGTGAAGGCTGGGCGATGTGCCAACGCCTTTTACAACAGATTCCTCATTTTACCCAGGGGGAAACTGAGTCCTGGAGAAGTTAAGTCACTTGCTCAATAGCACAGAGCTTCCCTGGCAAGCCTGGGACTCATGCCTGGTTTTCAGACCAACTTCTTTCCTCTCCGCCTTCTTCTCCCCATCCATAGGTGCCTTCCTTGAAACGGGAAGGAACAAAAGTACTTTCTGGGGAAATGTGCCCCTCAAACCTCAACAGCCCTTTTTCTTTTTTTTTTTTAATTTTTACTTGAGGATATTTTCCATTGATTTTTAGGGAGAGTAGAAGAGAGAGGGAAAGACAGAGAGAAACATCGATGTGAGAGAAACACATCAATCAGTTGCCTCCTGCATGTGCCCTAACCAGGGCCCGGGTCAGGGAGGAGCCTGCAATCCAGGTACGTGGCCTTGACCAGAATCAAACCTGGGATCCTTCAGTCCACAGTCCGGCATTCTATCCACTGAGCTAAACCGGCCAGGGCAACATCAGCAGTTTTTTTCAATAACCATCTAGGCTGCTTCCTTCGATCCAAAATCAACCTTAAGCAAAGATAAGCAGTCACCTTTTAAAGAGGAGAAAAAGCACAAACAGAAACCCCACCATTCAATACGATGATGGATGGTCCGGGGCGACAAGGTACGCAATTATTAACTGTAACATTAAACAAGCAGTTAACAAAGATGAATCCTCCCATCTGTATGCAAAGTACACAGATAACTCATTGCTTTGCGGAGTCCTCTCTTGCCTGGCAGCCTGAATAAATGACCCTCTTTTCTGAAAAAATGAGCAGTCCAGCCTGTGTGGGAGGCCCTGCAGGCTGCCCACGGTGAGCGCATCCGATGGGAATTCAGAAGGAAGGATATGCAGTGGTTTGCCCAGCACCACAAGGCTGATGAGAATCTCTAAGTCCATAAGGCTGCTTTGCGATGATCTTCATCCCAATATTAGAAACCCTCTCGCTGGCCTTTCCTCTTGAATTTCAGCTGCGAGAAATAAGCGTAGCCCATCCTGAAAAGCCTTGAATTTCAGCTACTAGAAATAAGCGTAGCCCATCCTGAAAAGCCTTGAATTTCAGCTACTAGAAATAAGCGTAGCCCATCCTGAAAAGCCTTGCTTATGTACTATCCACATGTACCCATGGAAGGTGAGCTGTGCCAAAGTGAAGTCTAACTTGCGGGTTTTTCTCTTCATTGGGGGGAAAAGAAAAAAAGAAAAAAAAAAGGAAAACCGAGTGGCTTCTGAGATGTACAAATATAGGGGAGACCTACAAAACCGTTTGTTCAGAAATAACGAGGTGCCCCAGGGAAATTTAAACCCCAGAGTCGCGCAGACCTCACCAGCCTGGGATTTTACCAAAGGAAAGGCTAAATTGTTTTATACAAAAATAATGTTTATGTTATCAGAAGGTTACAAAAGGCAAAACCGACCCCCCATTTTCTCCACACCCTGTCCCACTGCCCATAAGCAACTACTGCTAACAGCTTGTTTTCAAGTTCTTCTGGTGAGGTTGAATAGTGTAACGAAACCGCGCTGGCCTCGTCGATGTCAGATTGAATCTTTTCCGTTCCCATTATACCATCAGGATATACACCGTGAAGAAATTTGCACATTTATACAAACCCCCACACCTCCTCCCTCCTCTTCCTCATTTGCACTATAGTGTGAAAAGGTAAAGGGAGGCACCTCAAAGGTTCGAAACGTTTATTGGAGCGAACATCTGTTGGAATTGGGCAGCTCCCAATCAGAAGTGTTAGAGCACCCCCGCCCCCACTCCACCTGGGCGGAGCACAGCGCAGCAATGCTCTGATTGGCTAGAGCCTTCGCAGTGGTCTCATGTGGGGAAGGCTCGCTGGCTGTGATTGGTTGGCCTTAGGTTTCACCTTCAGATTCAAGTGCAGAGACTCTAGCTTGGGTGTTGGTTTGGTTAGCTAAGCTCCCAAGGCATCAGGGCCGCCCCAGTCTACTGGACTCCTTAAACCTTAGCACCAAATATTGTTTATATTTTGCAAAGCTCCATAACATTTAAACCCTCTTCTGTAACTTCCATAGGTCTTCCGTACTGAGTCTATAGGGTAATTCAAAAATACAAAGAATCAAGTCATCTGACTTTATCCTTTTTTTTCTTCACTGAGGACATTTTTCCATTGATTTTTAGGTAGGGAAGGGGAAAGAGAGAGAGAGAGAGAGAGAGAGAGAGAGAGAGAGAGAGAGAGAGAGAGAGAGAGAGAAAGAGAGAGAGAAACATCAATGTGAGAGAAACACATTGATTGGTTGCCTCCTGCATGAGCCCCAACTAGGGCCCGGGCCTGGGAGAAGCCTGTAACCAAGGTACATGCCCACAAGACCCGGGACCATTAAGTCTATAGGCTGATGCTCTCTCCATTGAGCAAAACCAGCTAGGGCTAACTTTATCCTTTTTATAAAATAAATAAATAAGCCCTATCTTATACAAAAGAGAATTTCTAAGAAACCAAGTCTAACACGCCTTTGTTGCATTTCCTTGTAGCTTTCTGCATTCACTAATGCCCTCTTTTTTTATACCCTGTATCATTTTTCTTCGTGGTTTCCTTTTTATTCTACTAAAATATCTCCTAAAGCAATTTTTTTTTTTTTTTTTTTGTATAGGATATCTGAGAGGTAAACTCTGAATGCATGTATGTCTAGAAGTGTTTTAGTTTGACTTTAACTTGGCTGATGGCTTGTCTGGACATAGAAGTTAGATTCAAACCATCCTCTCATGGAATTTAAAAGCAATGCATTTAAGCATAACCAAAGGACACAGACCACTGGGGGGAAGGGGAGGCTGGGGGAAGGGCAGGGGAAAAAAGAGATATTTGTACTAATCTTTGTAATACTTTATGTAATTAAATAAAAAAATTTAAAAAAAATAAATAAAATTTTTAAAAAAATAAAAAAAAATAAAAGCAATGCATTACAGCCATCGCCCCCAAAGCTGCCGAGGAAAGCAATGTCGGTGCGCACACGCTTGTTTCCTTGTAGATAGCGTGTGTTTTTCTCTCGGAGAGCCAGGAAATTTCCTTTCTAGCGGAGGCTTTCTGAAATCTATATTTTTCATTAATCCAGGATATATCTTGTTCGATTAATCCAGCTCAGCCTTTCCGTGTGAGGGTTCGCCTTCTCAGCTCAGAAAATGATCTTCCATTTTTTCTTGGATTGCTTTATTTCCTGCCTAATGTTTGTTTTCTCCCCTAGAGTTGCAGTTGGTTAGTTGCTAAACCCCTGGATCCATTCTCATGTTTCTTAATTTGCTTCTCCTGTTTTCTGCCTCTGTCTCTTCACCTGCATCCTAGCCTTCACCTTTGCCATCAGCTGGTTGTGTTGATGCCCTTCCTGAGGCCAGCCGTCAACACTTTGATATCCGAATCATATTTTTTGGTTGACCATGTCTAGCTCTTATTTGCTGAGTGTTCACTTCTTTGGACTGACTTTTCTGTACTATATGGAAACAATCTTCCTGCAAAATCTAAAGATAATCACTAGACGGTGCTGTTTTTTGTTTGTTCGTGTCTTGTTGCACCTTGAATTTGCTCTGTTGCTCATCTTGGTCCCTTTTCATGCTACTGGGTTGGCCTCAAATCCCACGATTCTTCATTTTCCAGTTAGACTTGCGGATGAAGAGTAATGCGACTCACTGTGGGCACTGTTATCAGTTTCCTCAGCAGTGATGCAAGCCTGCTATGCCAACGACTTCTCCCCTGAGCAGCGCCATGTTTAAATGCCCTGTAACAGTTAGCCCCACCCGCCTAGTTGCCGGAAACACATGTCCGGACTCTTTCAGCTTCCACAGCAGCAGACCCTCCACGTGCCCGGCATGGATCCTGTCCACTGCAGACTACTCATCCTGCCCCATGCCTTGCCTCTGTTGCTAGACTTCTCTCTTCCCCAGCCATGGGTGTCAGTTTGGGAGCAGGGCATCAAGCAGGATCTTTATGTATTAGCCAGTTCAGCCTGGTCAGAACATGAAAGTACAAAGGCAGCCTGGCCAGTGTGGCTCAGTGGCTAAGCGTTGTCCCAAGATGTCACCAGTTTGATTCCTGGTCAGGGCACATGCCTGGGTGGTTATAGGCTCAATCTCCAGTAGGCGATGTGTAGGAGGTAGCCAATCGATGATGTTTCTCTCCCATCTATGATTCTGTCTATCCCTCTCTGTTCCTTTCTCTCTAAAAATCAATAAAAACATTAAAAAAAATAAATACAAATGATTCGTGTATATGCATCTCAACTGATTTCCCAAGCCACCATCTCCAGATAATGCCAGCCTTGAAGTGCCTCCAGGCACTGTTCTTACTGAAACAATCAGAATGAAAACAGGACTGTTTAATGTTTAAGTGGACACATACTAACTTGAATAAAAAGTAAATGTGAGTGCCATGCCCTCACCGAAATAAACACTGAGCAGGACAAACCATGGAGGAATTCTGGGATCTGCTGGGAGGGAGGTGGAAGGTTATCTGGACTCTTCCTATAAAGAGAAATAAAATCCCATTGGCTCCAACTGACCCAATGCCAACCAAAATCTTACTTGTATATTTGTATTTTTTGCTTTTGGGGGAATAAGAATGGAGAAGTATAGACTTAGAAGTTTCCATTAGAGTTGGCCTCTTCGGTGAAATGAATATTTCAGTACCACGCAAGGTTTCCCCACTGCACCTCCAAGGCTGGTTGGAGGCAGAACCAAGGACTGTTCTTTGGATGAAATATCAGTCTGCTCAACCCAAGGACAGGTTTCTGTTAAAAACAAGGCAAAAGGAATATGGAGGCAACAGCTTGCCTCTCTCCAAAGCCACTCGTGACCACACCAGGGCCCCCAAACTGACAAGGATGGTGTGTCCATTTCGTTTTCTCTCATCTTTAGCCAAGATCACTGGGGGCAGAGGCATAGTTTTACTGATGCAGGGGCCAGGGATGGAGGCAGAGTGAGCAGAGAGGACCAGGACCCTCTACCATACACCTCCGTTCTACAACTCCCCACATAACAGTCAATATCGGCCTGTATTCTGACTCCCTCACTAAACTGCAAGTTCCTCAAGGAAAGGATAAATCTTCCCTTTGTTTTTGTATCTCCAGCCCAACCTAGTCCTAAATATGCATAATAGTCTGCTATGTGTCGGGTACTTTTATAGGCACTTGATGTTCTTCAGTGAACAGAACTGATTGGCTCCTCCTGCAACTTGCCTTCTAAAGGGATAGGGAGGGGATGGGGAAAGGATGGGGGAGGAATGGGGAGGGGATGGGGGAGGAATGGG
>PVJC01050465.1:0-11797 GCA_004026665.1 Murina feae | reverse complement strand
GTTCACTGGGTCCTGCGTGGGCCGATGGCGACAGGACAGGGTGACCATTCAGCTGAGGCCCAAAGTCAAGTCACACAGAGCCTGTTTGCAGAAGTTGCAGAAGGAGGAGAGTGATACCTGGTGGATTAGGAGCCCCGCGGGCTGGGCAAGGGCAGGGTCCCCAGGAGGCTCTGGGTCACCCCTCTCCTGGGCTGAGGAACTGGGGTGTAGATAAGGTGACCAGACGTCCTGCTTTTGGCGGGAGAGTCCCGATTTTTAAGTTTGTCCCGCGTCCCGCAGCGTTTAAAAAAAGTCCCGATTACTCTTTGTAATATTTTAAGTAATAATAAAAAAAAGACACCCCCCTCCCCCGTCAATGGTGTACCGCTTTAAATCTGGTCACCTTAGTGTAGAAGGCAGGCGAGCAGTTGAGGGCTGTGTCCCCAGATGGCTATCTGAGGGGAAGGTAGCCCTGTAGGAGGTCTCTCTCTCTCTCTCTCTCTCTCTCTCTCTCTCTCTCTCTCTCTCTTATTTTTTAAATATATTTTATTGATTTTTTTACAAAGGGGAAGGGAGAGAGATAGAGAATTAGAAACATTGATGAGAGAGAAACACTGATCAGCTGCCTCCTGCACACCCCCTACTGTGGATTCGCCCGCAACCAAAGTACATGCCCTTGACCGGAATCGAACCTGGGACCCTTGAATCCGCAGGCGACGCTCTATCCACTGAGCCAAACCGGTTAGGGCCTCTCTTTTTTTAAATATATGATTTCAGAAAGGGAGGGAAAGGGAGCGAGAGATAGAAACATCAATGATGAGAGAGAATCATTGATTGGCTGCCTCCTGCACGCCTGCCACTGGGGATCAAGCCTGTAACCCGGGCACGTGCTCTGACTGGGAATCAAACCATGACCTCCTGGTTTGTAAGTCAATGCTCAATCCCTGGCCAGGCAAAAGGTGTCTCTTTTTGGTCAGAGTTATACAGGCATGTGGCTTAAAGTGGCAGATTGTTCAAGGCTGAGGCTTGTAACAGAAAGCAGCAGCTGCTCCCCATTTCACCTTCCCAGAGCAGAGCCAGCCGGTTTCAGCCTCTTTCTCTGAGTAATTACCTCTGTGAGACTCAGAAACGAACCTCCAGCTCTCCGTTCACCATCACCACCACCGTACAGCCTTCCCCTTCTGCTGCCTGCCTTCCGTACGGCTGCATCTAGAGCCGCTTCGCCCGTGCCCGATGCTTCCACTCTTCTGCCAGCCAATGATTTCTCTCCTTGTCCTGAATGACTTTTTAAAAAATGTTTTTTATTGATTTCAGAGAAGAAGGGAAAGGGGGAGATAGAAACATCAATGATGGGAGAGAACCATTGATCGGCTGCCTCCTGCACGCCCCCTACTGAGAATCCAGCCTGCAACCCAGGCATGTGCTATGACTGGGAATCGAACCGTGACCTCCTGGTTCACATAGGTCAACCCTCAACCACTGAGCCACACCAGCCGGGCCTGAATGACTTAGCAATCAAAGCTTCATTGAGGTAAGATTAGCATAAAATGAAATTCACAAATTGTTTGATGAGATTTGCCACATGGATACAGTCGTGTAACCACCACCACAATCATGACATAGGATGTTTGCATCATTCCAGAAAGTTCCCTCATGGCCCTTTGCAATCTCTTTCCCCAACCTGGAGCCTAGCAACCAGGATGTTCCTATCACTACAGATTTGTCTTCTCTCGAATTTTATATAAGTAGAATCTCATAGAGCATGTAGTATTTCACATCTGCCTTCTTTCACTCAGCAGAGTGCCTCTCTGTTGTGTGTCACGAGTTTGTTCCTCTTAGTCAGTGGTTGTCAACCTTCTGGCCCTTTAAATACAGTTCCTCATGTTGTGACCCCACCATAAAGTGATTTCATTGCTGCTTCATAACTGTAATGTTGCTACTGTTATGAATCATAATGTAAATATCTGATATGCAGGATGGTCTTAGTCTTAGATGACCCCTGTGAAAGGGTCGTTTGACTTCCAAAGGGGTTGAGACCCACAGGTTGAGAACCGCTGCTCAGTGCTAAGTAAGGTTCCATTGTATGCATGAACCGCAGCTCGTTTAGCCCAGTACCAGCTGATGGCAGACATGTGGGCTGCTTCCAGTTTGGGGCTGTTATGAAGAAGGCTGCTCTGAATTCTTGAGTACAAGCCTTTGTATGCACATGTTTTCATTTCCCCAGATAAATCCTTAGACATGAGGCTGTTGGGTCATATGATACGAGTATGTTTCAGTTGATAAGAAACTGGCAAATTGGCCCTACCAGGTTTGGCTCATAGACTGAAGGGTCCCAGGTTTGATTCAGATCAAGGGCACATGCCCGGGTTGCAGGCTTGATCCCCGATAGGGGGCGTGCAAGGGGCAGGTGATTATTTCTCTGTCACCATTGATGTTTCTATCTCTCTCTCCCCTTTCTTCTTTGAAATCAATTAAAATATATATATAAGAAACTGACAAATTGGCCCTGGCCAATGTGGCTCAGTTGGTTGGAGTATATCCCATGCACCAAAAAGTGACGAGTTTGATTCCTGGTCAGGGCACATATCCAAGTTGTGGGTCCCCTGGTTGGAGCCATGTGTGAGGCAGCCAATTGATATCTCTCTCTCTCTCTCCCTCTTACTCTCTCTCTAAAAAAAAAAAAGGCCCAGACTGGTTTGGCTCAGTGGATGGAGCATTGGCCTGCAGACTGAAGGGTCCCGGGTTCGATTCTGGTCAAGGGTATATACCTTGGTTGCGGGCACATCCCCAGTGGCGGATGGGCAGAAGGCAGCTGATCCATGTTTCTCTCTCATTGATGTTTCTAACTCTATCCCTCTCCCTTCCACTTTGTAAAAAGTCAATAAAATATATTTTAAAAAAAATTTTTTTAAAAGAATTATTTTCCACACTCATCATATGACATGACAGTTCCATTTGCTCTGTACTTACTATGCCGGTCTGTTATTTTGCTTTTAGCCTCTGTAATCTTAACAATTTTAGTGGCATTTTTATTGGGGTTTTATTTTGCATTTTCCTTAGGACTGATGATGGTGAGACTCTTTTCATACACTTATTTGCCATTTGTATATATTCACTGGTAAAGAATCTAGTCGAATCTTTCATCAATTTGTTAAAGTTTTCTCAATTATTGAGTTGTAAGAGTTTGTTTCCTTTTTGACATACTTTGGTTACAAATCCTTTCACAGATATGTTTTGCAAATATTTTCTCCCAGTCTGTGGCTTGCCTTTTGATTTTACTAAAAGTGTCTTTTAAAAAGGAAACATTTTAAATGTTGATGAAGTCTAGTTTTAACTGGGTTTTTTTTCATAGTCTGTATATTTTGTGTCCTATGTAAAACGTCTTTGCCTAGTCCAATGTCACAGATAGTCTCCCATGATTTCTTCCAGATGGTTTATATTTCTAGCTCTTATATTTAGGTCTGGGATTCATTTTGAGTTAAATGTTGTGCATGGTATGAGGTAAAGGTCTGGGTTCCTTCTTTTTTTAAAAAAATTTTTTAAATGTATTTTTATTGATTTCAGACAGAAGGGAGAGGGAGAGATAGACACATCAATGATAAGAGAGAATCATTGATTGGCTGCCTCCTGCACGCCCCCTACTGAGGATTGAGCCTGCAACCCAAGATGTGCCCTTGACTGGAATGAACCTGAGACCCTTCAGTCCGCAGGTTGACCCTCTATCCACTGAGCAAAACCAGCTAGGGTTGGGTTCCGTCTTTTGCATGCAAATAGCCAGTTGTTTCAGCGCCATTTGTTCAAAAGACTATCCTTTCCTCATTGAATTTCCTTAGTACCTGGGCCACAAGCTATGTGTGGGTCTATTTCTGGACTCTCAATTCTGTTCCACTATCTATATCCTATCCATATACAAATACCTATCTTGATCACTAGGTTTTGAACTCAGATAGTATAAATTCTTCCATTTTGTTCTTTCTCAAAATCATTTTGGTTTTAGTCTAGGTAATTTGCATTTCCATCTAGGTTTTGAAATCAGCTTGTCAGTTTCTACAAAAAAAAGACCTGGATTTTAATTACCATGACATTAACTCTATAGCTAAGTGTGGGGGAAATTGACATCTTAACCATAATGAGTCTTTCAACCCATGAATAGGCTATTTGTCTCCATTTATGTAAGCTTCTTTCAATTCTCTCAGCAATATTTTTTTTAAATATATTATTATTGGTTTCAGAGAGGAAAGGAGAGGGATAGAGAGACAGAAACATCATTGATGAGAGAGAATCATTGATCTGCTGCCTCCTGCACGTCTCACACGGGGGATCGAGCCCACAACCTGGGCATGTGCCCTGACCGGGAATTGAACTGTGACCTCCTGGTTTATAGGTGGACAACCACTGAACCACACCAGCTGGGCTCTCTCAGCAATATTTTAGTTTTTTGGTATACAGGTATGCACATAGGTTATTAAGTTATCCCTAAGTGTTTCATATTTTGATGCTATTGTAAATGGTACTTTTAAATGTCAATTCCATATATATATGTATATATATATATATATATATATATATATCAGAGAGGAAGGGAGAGGGAGAAATAGAAACATCAACAACGAGAGAGACTCATTGATCAGCTGCCTCCTGCATACCCCACATTGGAGACTGAGTTCGCAACCCAGGCATATGCCCTGATGGGGAATCGAACCATGACCCCCTGGTTCATAGATCAAGGCTCAGCCACTGAGCCAAGTTAGCCAGGCCAGACTTCTTTTGCTGTGTTTCATATTTACCTATATTCTGAGTCAAGCTACTTGACAAAAAGGTCTGATTTAGGAAGGCATTTAGCTTTATAGCAAAAGTTTTCCATATCCAGGTACCACCTTCAAAGGAATTGACTTTTCAGTGCTGATATCTGCTGGTTCCCTTTGAACAGTGTGCAAAACATTACGTCAACCCTATGGAAACTCAGATACCAAAAAACGGAACAATGTATACAGCTAGTAAAGTATCATGCTAGGTTTTCCCCACCTAAAAATTAATCAATGGAGTAAAAGCAGGAACTGTGGTTGCCTTAGTTTCAGGAAACACACACTTGTGAATTCTGTTCTTGTTCTCATCTCATCCCCGTGGACAGGATTTTGTTGGCCACCATGCTATTTGTGTTGTGGATTGTGGTAGTGAAGGAACACAGTCACACTTGCTCAGAATTGGTAATGAACTGTGGTCCCAACTCTTCCCACTTTTCAGGTGCAACCAGATCTTTGTATAGATCAGCAGTTCCCATGAATGAGAAATTTCCCACCGTGTCACGGTAGCTGTGATCTGTGCCAATGAAGGGATTTCTGAGGCTTTCCTCTGGGTGGGCTGTCATCTGTGACAGCCTTGTCACACTCAATTATCAAACTGGTCTCTTTCAAGGACCTTTCCACTTTCAATATTCGAGGTGACTTCCACTGATGTCTAAACCGAATACTTGTTACCTGGCCGGTGTGGCTCAGTGGTTGAGCACCGACCTATGAACCAGGAGGTCACAGTTCGATTCCCAGTCAGGGCACATGTCTGGATTGTGGGCTCAGTCCCCAGTGTGGGGCCTGCAGGAGGCAACTGATCAATCAATCATTCTCTTTCATTATTGATGTTTCTCTCTCTCCCTCCCCCTTCCTCTCTCTGAAATCAATGAAAATATATGTTACAATATAAGTAAATCAATTGAACACTTGTATAACCAGTCTTTTAGTTGTTCCACCAAATTATTTAGGTATTTCATAAGCTCAGAATCAGTAATTACAAGTGATTTCTGCATGCAATAAAGGTTTCAGATGCCACGCTGATATAAAATGCTGTTGATGCCTGCCCTGACCGCTTTGGCTCAGTGGATAGAGCGTTGGCCTGCGGACTGAAGGGTCCCAGGTTCGATTCCGGTCAAGGGCATGTACCTTGGTTGCGGGCACATCCCCAGTGGGGGGTGTGCAGGAGGCAGCTGGTCAATGTTTCTTTCTCATCGATGTTTCTGGCTCTCTATTCCTCTCCCTTCCTCTCTGTAAAAAATCAATAAAATATTTTAAAAAATGCTGTTGATGCCAAATGAGAAGAACTCAGCCAGGATTTCAGTGCTCCCGTGAAGGACGATGCCCTGCTGCCCGGGGAGCTGCCTAGCCATGTCAGGCCCACAGCCTCGGGCGCACCCACCACACAGGGTGACCGCAGGGCTTGCCGCTAACTCATATGCACTTTATTTATTCTTTTAAAATGTCTTTTAACAGCTGGTGTGTTCATACCATTGTCCAACAAAGTCCACACTTTGCATTTGGTTTTATTTTTGAGTCTCTTGTAATCTAGAATGGTCTCCAACACACCTTTATTTTATTTTATTTTATTTTATTTTATTTTATTTTATTTTATTTTATTTTATTTTATTTTATTTTTGTAATCCTCACCAAAGACATTTTATCCATGGATTATTTTTCAGGGTAAAGCCTGCAACCGAGGTACATGCCCTTGACCGGAATCGAATCTGGGATCCTTCAGTCCGTGGGCCAGTGTTCTATCTACTGAGCCACACTTGCAGGGTTCATATGCACTTGATATTGTTCAGGTAACACTGGGCATTTTCCACTCAGGAGTGGTGGCTGAATGATCTCGTTGCTGGATAATGTGTGCTTGACACGGGCCCTAACTACCTGTATGAAATCAGTGTCTAAAGCTTACTTACGCCCTAGCTGGTTTGGCTGAATGGATAGAGCGTCGGCCCTCAGACTGAAGGGTCCTGGGTTCATATCTGCTCAAGGGCACGTACCTCGGTTGCAGGCTCAATCCCAGGGTGCGTGTGGGAGGCAGCCAATCGATGTGTCTCTCTCACAGTGATGTTTCTCTCTCTGTCTCTCATCCTCCCTGCCACTCTCTCTCAAAATCAGTGGAAAAATATCCTCGGGTAAGGATTAACCAAAAAAAAATTTTTAAGCTTACTTAGATTGAAGTTTATGAATTACAGCAAATTGTAATGCTAGAAACAGAAAATAAACATTTGATTCAAGCAGAGGTGGGGAACATCTGGCCTCCACGCCATATAAGGCCCGTGAAATATTTGGTCTGGCCCTGCCAAGGCATTAGGGGTGAGTTAATTAAATGTTTGACCAAATACAGCAGGCTAATTTTTAAGTTGATATTGTTATATTGGCCCTTAATGATGTTATAAATATCCAAATGGCCCTTGGCAGGAAAAAAGGTTCCCCAGCCCTGGATTAAGGAGTCTGTGATGGTAATTTTTGATCCAGAAATGTCCTTTACTGGAAAATTGTAAAAATTTACACTGTGGTACTTTGCATGTGTGTTTATTTATTTTTTGAATCATCACAGAGCATTTTGCATGCTGTACATGTTGAGGGGAATAACATTTCAGTTTTGTTTTTTTAAGACAGACAATTAAAAAATAAGTAAAATAAATATATTTTCTAATTTAACTTGTGGTTCCTTCTTTGATCCATGGGTTATTTAGACATATAGACATATATATATATTTTCAATTCCACATATTTGGAAATTTCCTAGAAACCATTTTTTTTATTGATTTCAAATTCAATACCACTGTGGTCAGAAATTCTAGTTTGTCTATGATTTCTCTCCTTCGTAATGTACTGAGGCTTGTTCTGCTCTGTTATCTATGTTGGTAAGTGTACTTGAAAAGACCGTGTATTCTCTTGTTGCTGGGTGTAGGATTCTAAAAATATCAACTAGGTCACTTGGGTTGATAGTGTTGAGAGTTGATGGTCTTCTATATCTTACTGAGTTTTCGCTATTATTTTTAAAATATTTTTTATTGATTTCAGAGAGAAAGGGAGAGGGAGAGAGAGATAGAAACATCAGTGATGAGAGAATCATTGATCAGCTGTCTCCTGCACCCCACACACTGGGGATGGAGCCCAAAACCTGGGCATGTGTCCTGACCGGGGATCGAACCATGACCTCCTGGTTCATAGGTCGACACTCAAGCACTGAGCCACGCCCTATTTGTTTTTATCAATTACTGAAAAGAGATGTTAGGATCTGCAATTATGTTTGAAGATTTGTCTGTTTCTAGAACTCTGTCAGTTTTTGTTTCATGGTTTTGGTAGCTTTGCTATTAGCTGCTTACAAATTTAAAATGATTGTGTCCTCTTGATTATTTGTCCCTTTTCTATTGTGAAACATCCCTCTTCATTTCTGCTAATACTCTTTGTCTTGAATTCTACGCGGATATGAATAAAGCCATACAAGCTCTCTTATGCTCAGTGTTTGCGTAGTGTATCTTTACCGCCTTTTATTTTCAGCTTGTCTGTATCTTTATGCTTAAAGCGCGCTTCTTGTAAATAACATATAGCTATTTTATCCAGCCTGACAGTCTATGCCTTTTAACTGGCATGTGTGGCAGATTGTGTTTTTCAAAGGTAGCCCCAACAATATCTCCCATCCCACATGCTCTTCTGGAACCTTGCCATTTTCCCATCAAGAGGTGGAACTGAACCCTCCCCCCTATAATCTGGGAAGGCTTGTGACTTGCTTTGAATCAACATAATGTGGTCAAAGAGACGCCACTTGATTTCTGAGGCTAGGTCAGAAAAGGCAAGACAATTTCTGCCTTGTTAACAGGGATACTCACTCTTCCGCTTCCAGCCTTTAGCGCCCACCTTCCCCCCCCCCAAAAAAAAAACAAAAACAAAAACAAGTCCAGTTTCCCTGAGGCTGCCATACTGGGAAGAAGCCCAAACTAGCCCCTCATGGAGAGAACACATGGAAGGACTCTGAGACATGCAGAGAGAGAGATGGCTGGCCACTGCTATAGCTACTGTCTGGCAGCAACCACGTGAGCTATCATCAGCCAGAGCTGCCCAGCCGAGCTCTCCCCAGATTCTTTTTTTTAAGAGAATTATTTTTTTAAAAAATATATCTATATCTATCTATCTATCTATCTATCTATCTATCTATCTCTATATATATTATTGATTTCTTATAGAGAGAAAGGGGGAGGGATAGAGAGTGAGAAACATCGATGAGAAACATTGATTAGCTGCCTCCTGCACACCTCCTACTGGGGATGTACCTGCAACCAAGTTACATGCCCTTGACCGGAATCAAACCCGCGACCCTTCAGTCCCCAGGCCAATGCTTTATCCACTGAGCCAAACCAGTTAGGGCCCCCAGATTCTTATATACAGGGTGAGGCAAAGTAGATTTACAGATCTGAGGACATAAAACACAGTTTATTCTTATATTATTATTGATTAATTATTGTATTATTTTTCTTAAAATTTTTTTTATTGATTCAGAGAGGAAGGGAGAGGGAGAGGGAGAGATAGAAGCATCAATGAGAGAGAATCATTGATTGGCTACCTCCTGCGTGCCCCCTACTGGAGATCGAGCCTGCAACCTGGGCATGTGGCCTTGACTGGAATAAAAATTGGGATCTCTCAGTCGCAGGCCAACACTATCCACTGAGCCAAACCGGCTAGGGCTATTGTATTATTATTTTAATTTAAAGTCTTTATTGTTTAAAGTATTACATAAGTCTCCCTTTTTCCCCCATTGACCTCTCCCTGGCCATTCCTACCCCCCAGCAATTCCCTCACCCCATCCCCTAGTGTCTGTGTCCATTGGTTATGCTTATATGCATGCATACCAGTCCTTTGGTCGATCTCTTATCCCTTCCCCTCCCCTGTCTTCCCTCTGAGGTGTGACAGTCTGTTCTATGCTTCTGTGTCTCTGGATCTGTTTTTGTTCATCAGTTTATATTGTTCATTATATCCCACATATGAGTGAGATTATGTGATATTTATTTCTCCGACTGGCTTATTTCACTTAGCATTATGTTCTCCAGCTCCATCCATGCTGCTGCAAATGGTGAGAATTCCTTCCTTTTTACAGCAGCATAGTATTCCATTGTGTAGATGTACCACAGTTTTCTAATCCATTCATCTGCTGATGGGCACTTAGGCTGTTTCCAGATCTTAGCTATTATATATTGTGCTGCTATGAACATAGGGGTGCATATATCCTTTCTGGTTGGTGTTTGTATTATTTTTCATATAAATAAATGTAAACCTAATTTTGCCCCTCCCTGTGAGTGTGTATACTGTATTTTCCGGCATATAAGACGACTTTTTAACCCAGGAAAATCTCAAAAGTCAATGGAGCCAGACAAAGACCGCAAATGTCTCCAGTCGGCTCCTTTTTGTACCGCATATGGTCTCCATCCGGATTTTTTAACCCAGGAAAATCTTCTCAAAAGTTGGGGGTTGTCTTATACACCCAGTTGTCTTATATGCCAGAAAATACGGTATATATAATTTCAAGTGCATAATTCAGTGTCATTAACTACATTCCCAATGTTGTGCAACCACCACCCTTATCTGTTTCCTTTTTTCAAAATATTTTTTGTACCTACTAAGCAATAACTTTCCATTCTCCCCTCTCAGCCTTTGGTAATCTCTAATCTACTTTTTCTATGAATTTGCCTATTCTAGCTATTTCATATAGAGTCATACAATATTTATCCTCTCATGTCTGCCTTTTTCACAATGTTTTCAAGGTTCCTCCATATTGTGGTATATATCCAGACTTTATTTCCCTTTTTTTATTTTTTTAAAATTATTATTACATAAAGCTTTACAAAGATTAGTACATATATCTCTTTTTCCTTTTTTTTTAAAATTCCCTTTTATGAATGAATAATACTCTTGTATGGCTTTACTACTTTTATCTATTCATCTATTGATGGGCATTTGGGTTGTTTCCACTTTTTGGCTATTGTGACTAATGCTTCGATGAACATGGTATACAAGTATCTGTTTGAATCCCTGTTTTCAATTCTTTTGAAGATAGAGTAGAATTGCTGGATAACAGGGTAATCCTGTTTAGCTTTTTGAGGAATGCTTTTCCCCTATATATATAAAAACATGAGCAGTAAGAAAATTATTGTAGTTATTTTAAAACACTAAATTTTGGGGCAATTTTTAATTAAAAAAAAATTATTTTGTTGATTTCAGAGAGGAAGGGAGAGGGAGAGAGAGATAAAAACATCAATGATGAGAGAGAATCGTTGATTGGCTGCCTCCTTCATGCCCAATATTAGGGATCTAGCCCGCAACCCAGGCATGTGCACTGACCGGGAATCGAACTAGGATAGAGTTAATATAATCATTGATATCTTTGGGTTTAAGTCTACCAACTCAATGTGTGGCTTCTATTTGTTCCATCCATTTTTGTTCTTCTTTTTCTCCTTTTCTGCCTTTTTTTTGGGGGGGGGGGACAAATTGGATTTTATAGTATTTGGTGTTCTTTGTTGATTTATTAGATATAAATCTTTTTGTGGTATTTTTAAATTGTTTCTCTAGAGATTACAATATGTTTCTTTAATTTAGCACATTCTGCCTTCAAAGAAATATTCTACCATTTAATGAACAGTATAAGAATGTTATAACAGTATTGCAATTACTACGGTCCCACCCTTTGTGTTCTGGTTGTCATACATTACTTTTACATATGACACACAAATTATTTTTATATGTAATATGCAAAAAGTAATCCACATTACCCTGTTATTGTATTCACTGTAAACATTAAATAATCATATATTTACTCTTTTTTTAAAAATATTTTATTGATTTTTTACAGAGAGGAAGGGAGAAGGATAGAGAGCCAGAAACATCGATGAGAGAGAAACATCAATCAGCTGCCTCCTGCACACTCCCCACTGGGGATGTGCCCACAACCAAGGTACATGCCCTTGACCGGAATCGAACCGGGGGCCCTTCAGTCCCCAGGCCGACGCTTTATCCACTGAGCCAAA
>PVJC01050464.1:0-11790 GCA_004026665.1 Murina feae | reverse complement strand
AAGGGAGTGGACTGACAATTTTCGGGGGTTAAGGGTGTTGGGGATGCGTGAAGAGACTGGACAATAATTGTACACCTATGGATGAGGACAATGGGGGGGCAAGGTCAGAGGTTGGGGGGGGAATTGGGAGGAGGGGAGCTATGGGGGAAAAAAGAGGAACAACTGTAATAATCTGAACAATAAAGATAAATTAAAAAAATATATTTTTATTGATTTCAGAGAGAAAAGAGAGAGGGAGAGAGAGAAACATTAATGATGAGAGAGAATTATTGACTGGCTGCCTCTTGCACATCTCTTACTGGGGATCGAGCCTGCAACCCATGCATGTGCCCTGAACAGGAATGGAACCCTGACCACCTGGTTCTTGGCTCGATGCTCAACCACTGAGCCATATTGGCCAGGTTATTGATAGGACTAACAGTTGAGTTGTATTTCTTCACATATGAAAATAGCTGATAATATTTAACAGTGGATATAATATTCTGATAGATAAATCAGTTATGATTATAGGATCCGTGGCTCTAAAGTTATGCAGGGCAGAGGGATAGAGCAATACTTGTCTGTGTAGCTTCACTGTAGGTGCACAAGCAGCCTAACTTCTGGATGCTAAGAGTTGCATGCACATGGCCAGTGTTCCCATGCTCACCTGTGTTGCCTATGGGGAGCATATTTTCCATTTTTTTTAGAGTGGTATATTTTAAGGTTTATCATTCAACATCTATTGAAATCACTTTGAGAGTAGAGACTAATGCAATTTTTCTCTAACAATTAAATTAATTTGCTCACAGACAAGTACAATATCTACTGTCTCTGCCAGGGCTTGCTTACTATACCCGATTCTCTTATTTGGGAGGTTGTTCTGTAGTTCTGTCGGTCTTCTCTTTCAATTGCATGGGGTTGTAGATTTCTCAGTTCTGTGGGAGTTCACTGTCGATCTCATGACATGTGTTTTTTATCTTCCAGAAGTTCCTTAATGATCATGTTGGCCAATGTACCTTCTGTGCTCAGTCAGCCATCACGAAGTCGGGCTGCCTCTGTTAGCTGAGTTTTATATCAGGGCTCTGGTAGAACAAGCCAAGAATTTCAGCAGGGTTCCTGGAACAGGCTAAAACTTTGCGAGCAGTGTCCTTTCTGTGTTTCAATCACTTGTTTAAAAACATTCCAGCAGAATGTTTTATTTTGCTGGAATCTTTCTGAAGGATGGTTTTGTGGGAAGCCTGGGAGGCATATATCTGGGTAACAGCAGTGTCTGGTGCAGTGGGCATTCTGGGATTGTCAAGGGAGCCAGTTACTATGCCATCCCCGGCCTGGAGGAGTGGAATTAAGTGACCAGGTGGGAGATGGGGGAGGTTTTATATTTTAATTTGTTATATTGTGTCCTGATTTTGTTTCCCTTTATTTAAAATTAAGCCCATCAACTTATTTTAAACGGACTTGAGCATTTTTTTTTTTTTTACAATATTTAGAGGGAAAAAGTTGTTCCCTCACCAGTTTGGGTAGAGTGTTGGTCTGTGGACTGAAGAGTCCTGGGTTTGATTCTGGTCAAGGACATGTACCTCAGTTGTAGGCTTAGCCCCAGTCCCAGTCAGAGTGCATGTGGAAGGTAACCAATCAATGTGTCTCACATCGATGTTTCCCTCTCCCTCTCCCTTCCACTCTCTCTAAAAATCAATGGAAAAATAACCCTCGGGTGAAGATTAACAACAACAACAAAAAAGTTGGGATCTAACTATTGTTGGGATTCATCAAGAATTGCTCTATTAAAATGATTATTTCATGTAAGTTCCAGTTTCCTTAGTTAAGTTTACTATTACATGACATGTTTTCCTTATTGCAAAAATAATATATGCTCAGTTGTAAACATTTTTAGAAAATGCAGATAAATTAAATATAAATAACTTAATGCTTAATTCCTCTATCTAGAGATAACTACTGTTAACTTTAAAGCTATATACCTTTAACTCTTTTGCTCCCATGTGTGAATCAGGCTTAATAGAAATTAAGTAACTCACTGACGGTTATGCAGGAAGTGGTATAGCCATGATATAAAGCAAGGCAGACTTAATTCAAAACCTTTGTTCTTAAACACTCCATTTATACTTGGCCTTATGAATTAAATCCTGGCCTTAGGAAGTCTGGAAGATGTAGGAGTAGAGCAGTTGGTAGCCATCAGCCTGGGGCCCTGAGGAGAGGAGATTAATTACTGTGGAACATTCTGTTGGTTCCCAAGGGAAGTGTTGATCTTTGGCAGAGAGTGGAGGGGGCGGGTGTCTGTTTCCCAAAGGTCCTGCTCTTCTTGATGACGTATAGCTTGTTGTTTCTGGAATTCTACTGTCTTCCAAGTATCTTGCAGAAGGGATTAATTAGGTTTAGTTGCTTTTTAAATAAAAATTTATATTTATTGATTTCAGAGAAGAAAGGAGAGGGAGAGAGAAAGAGAGAAATATCAATGATGAGAGAGAATCACTGATTGGCTGCTTTCTGCATGCCCCCTACTGAGGATCAAGCCCCAAACTTGAGCCTGAAACCCAGGCATGTGCCCTGACCAAGAATCGAACTGTGACCTCCTGGTTCATAGGTCAATGCTCAACCACTGAACCACACCAGCGGGGCTGTGTGTGTGTGTGTGTGTGTGTGTGTTTTAAATAGAAACTGCACTGTTGAACTCGATAGCAAAGCAAAAAAACTCACACGGGTTCTAATCTTGTAACTATCAGCTTGGGTGCAATTTTCTCCTTGAGGCTGAGCAGAGATAGAGGCACAGTGCATGCCACAACCTTCTTCATTATCTTTCCATTTGCTCATCTTCTTGGCAGGCTCATAGAAGTTTGCAAGGATGTGGAGAACAGGATTCTCTAAGAACTGCTTGAGGCAGTGTATTTCAGCAATGAGGGAGCCATGTAAGATCACAGGTATCTGCAATTGCAGGTGATGGTCCAATTCTGGGCTCCAGCTATAAAATACTGATTTCCCTAACTGCCCCACTCTGGGCTTTCTTGCTTTGAGGCCAGCCTGGCACCGTTTTCAAAGCTCTGTTCCATGTGAAAACAGCTGTGCCTAGAAGCAGATGAGAGTCGGCAAAGCCAAGCTCATAAGTCAGCAGAACTGTACTAAGAGGCATTTTCTGTTGCTGCTTTTGGTGGATGCTGACTAGAAAATCAGACTTTCCATAATCAACCAAAATCTCACATCATGCATTTTGGAAGATAAAAATCTCAGCTCAGATCCTTAATGATTTACATCCCTGGACAAAAGCTGCAGCTCATAGATTTTGTGCTTTATGGCATAAATATTATTATCTCATCAGAACAAATGTTAGAACTTTTAAAGAGTTTTTTTTTATGTTTGCTAACTTATGATTACAAAATCTGCCTCTTGCTCCTTGCTGAATATTACATGGTCTCCTCTTGCCTACCTGGGTGACATAAGCTACTTCTATCTGTAGCTCTACTCAGAGACAAAGGGACACTATTATTTCAATGTATTAAGGGATTGGGGAATGATGGTTCTGATCACCTGCCTAGTGAATACTCACCTGCTTCCTTCAGTGCAGTTCTTATAAATGACAAGGTTTTAAATTTTTTGTTTTGTTTTTACATTTATGAGTTGATGGTCTTTCTTCACAACAAAATCCAGCCATCTCTGTTTGACTAACAAATGTAAGCAAACAGGAGTTTGATATTTTATCTGACATGCCGAATAAGGCCTTTTTCAGACATCTGTTTCTTTCTTTCTTATGCTGTCTATCATCTTTGACTATAGCATCTGACTATCATCCATGCCTCTCCCCCACTGCCATGAGTCATGACCCTGAGTTTGGCCTGAGCAAGAAGCAACTGTTGATGCTGATGGAAAGCTGGTTTTGTACTCACATCAGCACACAGATTCTTGAGGCAGAGTTAGACACCACAATCAGACTGTCACCATACTGGGTATAAAAATGTGAAAAAAAATCAGTAGTTTCTCCTTTCTCACAAGAAAGACAACACTACCCTATTCCTGCTCCTAATAGTACACCTGTGAAGCATCTTTGCTGTCCCACACATTTTGTAATGTTTTTGTAGCACGATAGCATTACAAAATTACTATGAGAAGGTAGAAATATGTGACGTAACACTCACCTGTAGTCAGTGATAAAGTACAAGTTGAAATAATTGGGACCTGAAAATAGCTCCTAAGCAGACACATTTATATAAGTAAACATGTTATTATAGAAGAGACTGGCTGTTACCCAAAATTTAGTGCTGTGCCTTCCATGGTACAGGATCAACTTTGGGAATACATTGCCCATTTAGGAATTCTATATCCTGGTCCTCCTTGCATCCAGGTGTGGCTTTGTGTCCATTTTTGTAGGGAAGCAGAAGTATTATTTCCTGGGTCAGAGTTGCAAACAGCCTGTATCTCTTCTATCTTCCTTTCTCCTGTCACCTGAACTGATACTCTGAGGGGACTCTGAGATTGACAGATAGAGGAGGTGGAAGGATCTGGGTCTCTAAATCACCACGTGGACAGGTAATGTACCATAGAATTATACACTTGAAATCTATATACTTTTATGAACCAATGTCACCCTAATAAATTCAATTAAAAAAAGTCTCTATGGGGAGGGAAGTGGCCTGCCCACCAGGAGCATGTTTGTTGGGCACTAACAATTCATTTTATTTTTAAGAGTAGCCAGCATGGTCCTAACTAATACAGTCAGGGTGGCAAACTGAAATGATGCATCAGTTACGTCAATGACCTTGTCTGTATTTGTGGTTTGTGTTTCAATAGCCCACATGATGTCCAGATGCCCCTGCAATTGAGATAGTGATTGAAGTCAAGCCACACGATCCTATTCCTTTGCCACTATTTCCTAGCAAAGGTCTAAAATGGAGCGCACTCCTTGTCTGAATATGCGCTAAGTTCTTCATCCATCATTTGCAAAATGCAAATAGCAAAACCTATTTCTTTTAGGTCTATTTCCGTATGTCTCATATTCTCAATGTCATTGTGTACTACCCTCCACGTCTAAGTGGTCATCTGGCCTTCCCTAACACAGTCCTCTGATTTCATTGAGAACAGCCGTTTGTCAGATTTAGGTGGCATATGTGCTAATCATAGTTTAATTGGTCTCTCCTGGTCTGTGGTGGTACAGGTGCGATGCAAATAAAACATATATGTGCAATGGAGGTGTTGGAATTACAGTCAACTGACAGGAAGCATCAACCTCTCAGTGGTTGAATAGCTGGTTTATTGGATGAGACAGGACAATTACCACAACTGGCCTGTCAGAATGGTTAGAGCTCCCCACAGGCTTTGAGGCAGGTGTTTATGCCTTCAGTTTAATTTCTCTTTTTTTTATAGTTCCAGGCCACATGCAGCCCTTGGCACCAACGGAAGCATTTGTACAGAAATTTGGGTCACCTGGATACCTAGCCCAATGGATCTGGATGTTCATTGCCAAACAAGGCATGGGCTTCCTGGAATGTGAGCTCAATTTCTCTGGGGAAAAAGGTAACCTGACTTGCAATCTTTTCCCCATCATCTATGTGTTTGATTCGGTAGAATTGTGGACAATTAGAGTGTTTTTCATCAGCTTCAGCGGACCTTCTAGGACCCATGCCATTCAAATCTCTCATTTTACAATTGAGGATTTGGGAGTCTCAGAGAGGTTAAGTGAGTACTCCAAGCACAGCTAGTCAGGATGAGGTTTCAGGGCTTCTCAGCCAGTGCTGAATACATGACATATAGCTTCTGTTCTGAGCATCCTTTTTCCATCCCCTGCTCAGCTCCTATAGAAGGAGTTGAAGCCTCAACATCTTCTAGGGATTGAAGTAAAACAAATACCTCCATAAAGAGAAGCACATAATTGTTTTCTTTTTTAATCCCTCTTTTTTTCTTCTGCAGGTATGAAAGTATCTTGTGCCCATCAAAGTTTTGTTACTCTATGGTGATGCTTTCTTTCCTGTGGTGTTAAAGTTTTGAGATATGTGCTACATAGCTAGGTTCCATTTCATCTGTATGGTTTTTATTTATGGAGGACATGCATGGAAATATTATTGTCCCTATTTTAGAGATGCAGATGTTGTGCCTAAGGACTATCTTATAACTTTCCTAAGGTCACCTGGGCAGTAATGGCAGAGCTTGGATTTGAACCTGAGACTGGCCTCCACCAAACCTGTGCTATTGACCCCAAGATACATGATCTAGCAGAGCACCGAGCACTTCCATAGTAGTTTGATTTGCTCTCAGGGAATAGATTTAGCCTTGAGAGGGTCTTTTGCACAGGGTTGAGATATTTTCTGAAAACTCCTCTTTCAGATTCAATGGGAACTCTCTTTATTCTTAGATCTTTTCAAACTATAGGTAGTCTAAACCTTGTGACCAAACTAAGATCAAACTTGAAGTTATGGAAATGGGGCAGGGCAATGGGAAGATCTGGAGGTCTGGGTGATAGTGTTGCCTTCCTGAGAAACCTCTGTCAAGGAAGTCATTGCTAAGTTGTGTTAATATCAGTTCATTCTTCTCTAGAAGTTATTTAGTTTCTTCATTTGTGGGCAAAAAATTGGTCCTGGCTATGTTTTACGTATTTATCACTTTCCTTATAGAAATATAGGCCTGGCTAACTTGTCTCATTTCTGTCAAATCTTAAAAATTTCTGGGCTAGTAAAAAAAATCTGAACATTTCTGTTTTATGAACAAATTTATAAAACTGTCAGCTTTCTAGATTTTTTTGTGTATTTTTCTCAGAAAACCTCTCCTCCCTTTTTAAATACAAGTTATTATACATCTTTTACCTCCATGATATCCCTGACAATTGTGTACAATTCATCTGGTTTCTCTTATTTTCATTACAAAGAAACGACAGGATAAAGGCGGTGGAATGGCTTGTTAAGAAAAGCCGGGTTCTGGGAGAAATTGGCAGCCAGCACTCAATTATTGGTTTAGAAAAAGCACTTCTAAATCCTTGTTTGGATGGCAGGGCAGAATGTGAAATTTGGGAGGCATTCTGATCCAGATGGTTTTCTCATTCCCTTGCAAGTCTACATTTTCTTCTGTTTTGGAAGATGAAGACAGAAAAATGAGTCAGATTTTGGTTAACTTCATATTAAGCAGTAATTACTCTAGTCCAGTCATGTTGTGCATGTACTGCCCTTCATAATGACCAGTTAGCATATTTGAATATAAACACACCTAGACAAAAGGCATGACCAATTTCAAGGTCTGGGGTACATGTGCAAAGAACTATTGCTCTGAATAGAGGTGCCCATGCTTCAAAATGTCCTTGATAATCTTGTCATTTCTGCCAGGAACTTGTTCAATGCTGAGGTGCGCACTTCCCACGTTATCTTTAAAGTCTAGTCCATTCCTTTTCATCTTTTTATTTTCTTCTACAGTGTTCAACTTATGTTCCATTTTCTTTGGTATAATTCTCTGCTTCTTGGTTGGCATATATCCTTATAGACTAAAAGGGTTTATAATAGGACCATTAACAGGATGGAAGGAGGGTTCAGACACTTGTCCCAAATCTTCCTGTATCCCTTTATATAAGAGCTTTAGATGGTTAGTTTGAATTGGAGGGAGGAGTTTGGTTACAATAAAGGTTACCACGAGGAGGAGAGACAAAAACCATGAGGGTATTGTTCTGTCTTTCTTATACAATGGAATGGGTTAATTGGTTAATGGAACAATAGTCAGAAGTTGCTTTTTTTTTTTTTTTTTATAATGCTAGTCTTTAGGGACTCTGTCCAAGTGTGGGTGCTGCAGGGCCTCGGAGTCCAAGTGTGTCACAGAATGGAAGAGAGGGAAGTTTCTAAGCACTATTTGGTCACCTTTGGGATTGGAGGATTCTCTGGAGACCAAGCAAGACACTGGTACCAATAGGATGGATGTGGTCAACAGTTGCCAGAGGGAAGCTCAAAACACCTGTGCAGGGCAGTTGGCATAGGAGAGGGAGGATAGGCAGTTTTGTGTGGGGACCATAGTTGTCACATTTGTTCAAGGTCATTTTCTTGAGGGTAAATACTGATTAAGGAATATTTTAAAACCTCTGAAACCATTGAAAGTCAGGAGTCAAGCAATTTGTTATGCCTGTTGGGGAAGAGTTGGTTATATTCAAGTTACATGCTAATTCATTAAGTTTGGTGAATGTTCAGAACTGAAGGTTGGAAATTGCCCCCTACTTGCAGGCTATGTATCATTCTACAACTGTTTCATGGATGCTGACTGAAAACATGAGGCCCCTGGGTAGAGACAAGGGCTTTACTGTTCACCGCTCAGCAGGAGCTTCATGGCCACATTGGTTCCCCTTATGCCCCAGGTCTGTAGAATGGTGCAGAGGGGCCCTTGGGGAATGTTGTGTGCACAGTGGTTTTGTGTCACAAGTTGAGGAACTCTGAGTTTAGGAAACTCCAAATTTTCAAGGGGCTTCTAGCAAACCTGACCAACCTTTGCCTCGGAGGGTGATATTGTCTTTCTTACACTGGTAAGGAAATAAATCTGTCCTTTGCCCCAGAGGGGAACACTATAGCTTTCATGGCTGTTTGCTATTCAAACATCCTTGAGAGGATAGTCCAGGGAAAAACTGTCAATGCTTCATCTCAGAAGGCCTCTAGGAATGCGTGAGACCCATGAAGAATTTCTCCCCCAACAGTATGTTCCAAAGTCTCATAGTTTCGTATTATTACAGGTAGGTAATGCCTAAGTCAAAGGCGTAATTCCAATAATGATAAACAGGGGAAAGTATTTTGGAGGCATGCTGTTTTTGTCTGTTTCCTGAGTTATACCCACTGAGGCTTTTCTTCCAGTGGAATTTTCCAGGGTTCTGTCTCTTCTCTTTTATTATTTAGGTTCACCTGGCACAAACACTTAGGAACTGTCCATAATGCTAATAGGTTTCAGCAATTTGGATGCAAAGGAAAGGTTTCTGACTAAAAGTTCCAGTGACCATTAAAGAGTTGTGACAGAGGCCAGAAGATGTCCTATCCTGTTCCTGTAGACTATCCTGGATTGCTTCAGTAGATCAACTAGAGTATAAATAATAAGTTCATGTGTGTGTGTGTGTGTGAGAGAGAGAGAGAGAGAGAGAGAGAGAGAGAGAGAGAGAGAGAGAGAGGAGAGAGAGAAGAAAGGAAAGAAGAAGAGCAGGAGGAGGAGGGAGAGAGAGGGAAGAGGGACAGAGGGATGAGAGAGAGAGGGAGAGAAAGGGGGAAGGAGAGGAAAAGGGTGCCAATTGCAGCCTGCATTCATAAGGAATATGTACACTGGCCTGCTTTGACACGTCAGGCTAGTAACAGCTCACTTGAAAGGCATTTTAAAGCTCTACAATTTATCCTGTAATACTCTCAAGACCGCAAATGATCACCGGAGCTTTTGGGATGATGATTATCTTGGTAAACACCTTCTCTAAATGGAGACATTGCTTAAGTCAAGGGCTCAGTCTTGAAAAATCCTAAAGATTTTGTAGGTAGGAGGAGAAAAGAAATCAGTATTTTAATTATTTGAAAACAAAGTGAAAAGAGGAAAATAATATGTCAATATAGGAAGAGCTTCTTAGCATCCCCCTTTTTAAAAGCTAATCTGTTTGGAAGTCTTTGGCTAAGGTGGAATAAATGTATTATAAGGGAGGCTCTTTTGAGCAGCTTAATATGACTATGGCTGTGTCCCACAGATCACTGTACCCAGTCAATACTGTATTATTGCAAGTTAAGTGGTTTGCTACAGCATTCCACACACAGGGTATTAGAGGCTGTGTTCCCTAATTTCCTAAGCAATAATGGTAAAAGCAGTATGCATTTTTTATTATAAAAACTAACAATTGCCTCCACAGAGTTAATGGTTTTCTCTCTACCACTGGTACCCAGGAGACCTAGTCATACATCAGAGCAAAATTAATATAAAATGTACTGAGTTTTGGCAGAATTAGATTTCCTGTGTAAAGGCTGAAGTCTTTCGTTTTGCTTGGAATCAAACTTTGGTTTCCTCTCTGGTGCTTTATTTTTATTTTATTTCAATGGGTGTGTTGTTTCCTGATTAAAATTGATTCCGAATAATTATAACAACAGTAAGTCACAGTATGGGCCTGGGCAGCATTCTTTATAACTTCTGGAGGCTGTCTGCATCCGGCCTTTCCCTGCTCACCGCTTTCCAGGTATTGAGTGTATTTGAGGGGCAGCTGGGGTTTAGACCAGCACAACAAAGACTGCAGAATGGAAGATCATTCTTCCTTTCAGCTGGCTGCTGTCTGTATAGTCAGGGAGTCATGCAGGGCAGAGCTTAGTGAATTGCTTGTCTCCTCATTTTATAGCCAATGGAAGGACAATGGTTTTTCCTGTAGAGGAGACTGGCATAGAATGATTTGTTTCCATGTATCAGGAGTCCAGTCCAGGAAGGTGAAGGAGAAGGGACATGGGTGTTTCATTCAGACCAAAGGTAGACTTAGATCTGCCCTTGGGTGACAGCAAGAGGAAGTTCAAAGTTAGCACAGTCAGGCTTCCCTGTTAACTCCCCTAGTGGTCACTGCTTTGCTCCTCTACACATCTGCTTCATTTTTTTTTTTTTCTTGCTGCAGTTCAGCTTGGCCTGTATCTTTCAGCTTATGGAGGCCTCATAGGGTCTCAGATTATACCTTCTCAACTCAGTGACCAGTCCCACCCAGTAGACCAGGGTCAGCTCCAAAGACCTTTGGAAGTTGGGCCACATTTTAATTAATAGAAAGTATAGGACAAGTGTCAACATGCAGAGTACATTTCTTGCTTAAAAGCATTCAAATTAAATAATATCAATGGCAGAACTAAACATAGCCACAGTCTGCAGGCCAAATGGAGTCTTGAGGCTACCAGTTTAAGATCCCTTGACCAGTCTTTCTTAGATCATGTCCCAAGTTCAGGAAACACCTAGCTTTGTCTGCAGGGATGGGACTAAGGTAAGGTGAGTGAAGCCTCAGGTGGAAAATTTAACACAGTGCCTAAAAATGCAATAATCCAGAAAAATTAGACTTCTATGTAATATTTTTAAACATAAAAATTAATGCAAAAAATCCCATATTAAACAAAATGCAAAATTTTAAATAAAGGTAGGATCACTTTTGATTTTTCCTCCAGAATGCCTGAGAACAGCATGGCTCACCAGGTGTATCCACCTGTAGGACAATCATTTATGGGCAAGGGAGTAATCCCATTAATACCCTGTGGGTGAAGGGGGTCAGGTCTCAGCAGAAGGGATGTGGGCCAGGCAGGCATGTTCCCAAAGATATCAACTAAAGGATGATACTTTTTTTTCTTGACTATGGTTCCTATATTAGTCAGCTTTTGCTGCCATAATAAAATTTTGTAGCCTGGGTGGCTTAAACAACAGAAATGTATTTTCTCACAGTTGTAGAAGCTGGGAGCCAGAGATCAGGGTGCCAGCATGGTCAGCTTGTGGTGAGGCTTCCTTCCTAGCTTATGGCCTTTCTTCTGTGCTTGCCTTCTGGGGAGGGCTGGAAAGAGAGGGCTGGTTCTCTGGTGTCTCTCCTTATAAGGGCACTAATCTTATCATGAGGGCCTCACCCTCTTGACCTCATCTAAGCTTGAGTACTTCCCAAAAGTCCCATTTCTGCAAACAATCATGTTGTGGGATAAGGACTTCAACTTGTGAATTTTGTTAGGACTCAAGCATTTAGTTCATACAGTCTCCAAAGATTAAGGATATACTCCAAACATTCTTAACTCCCCTTTAGCAGTCTTTCTTGGATTTATCATGTATAAATTAATTTTTACTTAAAAAATTGAGTTATTTTTTGACAGTCATGTCAAAATATAAGCCTAA
>PVJC01050463.1:0-11798 GCA_004026665.1 Murina feae | reverse complement strand
CGAGGGGTCCCAGATTGGAGAGGGTGCAGGCCAGGCTGAGGAATACCCCCTCTCCCATGCATGAATTTTGTGCACCAGGCCACTAGTTATATATAAAGAAAAATGTTATTTGAGGACTTGCTGTATTGTCCATAATTTTCCTGTAAATGGAAATTATTCCAACATAGAAAATTATCAAAATATTAAGGAAATGTTGGAGGGAAAAAATGTTACATGACAAGCTAAATGTTACATTCAGTTATAGCAGTTGTATGTAGTACCAATAAGATTAAAATGTACTGGTATGAGTCCAAGGTATTTTCAGTTGTCCAGAAGATCAATGGAAAAAAGACCCATCATAATTCTGTGTTTCAGAATGGATGAGAAGCCTACTAGGAAAGAACTTATATTTGGAGTAGAGATATCAAGCAAATGTGTTTCAAGGACTGAGGCCACCATGAGACAGGAGGACTGATTCTAAATATCCTATATAATAAAAGCCTAATATGCTAATTGTCCCCTTGACCGGAGTTTGGTTGCTCAACACGTCGCTATGATGTGCACTTACCACCAGGGGGCAGATGTCCCAACCAATAGGTTAGCTTGCTGTGGGCGCTGGTGGACTGGAGTAGAAAGTGAGATGTGAAGTGAGAGCCCTCAGGAAGCTACAGGGTTTGGAGTGAGCCCCAGATGGAGGTGGGTGGGGGCCAGGAGGGATCAAGCAGCGCTGTAGGCTGCTACATGTGATCTGAGAGCCATGGACTACACAGCCTTTTGCAGCCTGTGGCATTCTCAGTGCACAGTTTGTAATCTTCAGAGCTGCTTTTTATTTGTTAAGTTTCACTAACTATTCTAGGAGAGTGGGTAGCACCATTAATGGGGGATGGGCCAGGTCTGTCTGCCCAAGACCAAGGGGCAGTCTTGGGATCTGAGGGAAGCAGCAGAGAGGGGTGTGGGGCTGAGTCTGAGAAACCGAGTCCAAAACTGGAAAGGAACCAGGAGGTAGTGAGGGGCTGAGGGTGACATCTGTGCATGGGCCTAAACAAGGTGCTGGATGGGAACAGCCAACAAGCCTGGTGCCTTTCCCACAAGACAGGCTCCACGTCCCTCCCTCCTCCCTGTGACCCGTCATCCCAGCTCTCCTCCAAGGCCCCACCTGGGTTCGCCTCACACAGGTCTGCACTACCACAATGCCCTGCACAGCCCTGCCCTGCCCTGCACAGCCTTTGGGGAGCTCTGCTCCCAGAGGAGAAAGGGGGAGGCTGCAGACAGGAGGTCTCAGGAGGAGGGGGCAGAGCAGGACCCACCAAGTTAGATGGAGGGGAGGGAAGGAAAGACTCCACAGGACTGGGGACAGAGATGGGTGGGAAAGGAGGCCCATGTGGAAGTGTCACCTTTGGTTGAAGTAGAAATCCTGACCCCATTTTAAAGAACCCAGCAGAGAGTGTGTGTGTGAGGCGGGGTGGGGAGGGGAAGAGGTGAGGACAAAAGAGGGTGTGAGGGGACTGGATGGATGGAGAGCAGTGATGTTTGATTCATGGCCTATTTTTATTTGTATTAATATATTTTTATTGATTTCAGAGAGGAAGGCAGAGAGAGAGAGAGAAACATCAATGATGAGAGAGAATCGATCTTCTGCCTCCCTCATGCCCCCTACAGGGGATCGAGCCCAAAACCCAGGACTGTGCCCTTGACTCGAATCAAACCCAGGACCCTTCAGTCCTCGGGCCTTGGCTCTGACCACTGAGCAGAACCATCTAGGGTGACCCATGGCCAATTTAAAACCCCTGCAGGAGGCTGAGCAGGGGTCTTGCCATGATGCTGTTACCTGATAATGAGAATGTCTGTCCTTATGTTGGGGTAGTCAGAACTGCAGGGAAGTAAAGGCACATCCATGAAGCCTGCAAAGAATTTCCATGTGCACAATACAATTTACTTTGTGTGGCAGCTGAAGAGGGTGAGCAGAACCTTGGAAGGACATGAGGTCTTTATGTTGTTTATTTCTGCTCTGATCTTTATTATTTCCTTCCTTCTGCTTACTCTGGGCTTTTCTTATTTCTCTATTTCTAATTCTTTGAGTTGTAGGGTTAGATGATTTATTACCATTGTTTCTTGTTTTTTTAGGTAGGCCTGGAGAGCTATGAACTTCCCTCTCAGGACTGCTTTCATTGTGTCCCATAGATTTTGGATTGTTGTATTCTCATTGTTGTTTGTTATCAGGATGCTTTTTATTACTTCTTGGATCTCTTTGGTAACCCAGTCATTGTTTAATAGCATGTTATTTAGCCTCCAAGTGTTTGATTTTTCTTTCATTGTTTTCATTGTAGTTGATTTATAATTTTCTGCCATTGTGATCTGAGAAAATGCTTGATATGATTCCTATCTTCCTGAATTTGAAGAGACATTGCATCCCCATATGTGGTCTATCTTTGAAAATGTCCCTTGTGCACTTGAGAAGAATATATATTCTGAAGCTTTGAGGTAAATTGTTCTGAAGATGTCAATTAATTCCATCTGATCTAGTGATTTATTTAAGATTGCTGTTTCTTTGCTGATCTTTGGTTTATAGGATTGATCCAGTGGCATCAATAGGGTAATAAAGTCCTCTACTATAATTGTATTGCTGTCAGTCTCACTCATGATATCTTCTAGAAGTTTGTAATATGTATTTGGGTGCTCCTGTATTGGTTGCATATATGTTTACCAGAGTTATATCGTCTTGTTGAATTGTTCACTCTAGTATTATGAAGTGGCCCTCCTTATCTCTTGTTATGGCCTTTACTTTGCGGTCTATTTTGTTAGATATAATATTGCTATACCAGCTTTTTTTTTCATTTCCATTTACCTGAAAAATTTTTTTCCATTCCTTCACTATCTATCTGTGTGTGTCCTTTGTTTTGAGGTGGGTCTCTTATAGAAAGCAAATATATGGGTCATGTTTTCTTATCCATTCAGGTACTCTATGTCTTTTGAGTAGAGCATTTAATCCTTTTATGTTTATGATTATTATTGACTAGTGGCCCGTTGCAGGAAGATTCCTGCAAGAATAGGGCTTCCTGAGCCAGAGTGAAGCAGAGAAGCAAGCGAAGCCTGCCTCGGCTCCCGTCTCTGCCGCCTCAGCTCCCTTCTCTGCCACCTCGGCTCCCTTCCTCCCTTCTTTGCCATCTCTGCTGCCTCGGCTCCGTTCCCTTCTCCACCACTTGGCTCCCTTCTACGCTATCTTTAGTCTTTGCTTGCCCATGTATGCAAATTAACCACCATCTTTGATGGGTTGATTTGCATATAACCACTTTGATTGGTGGATGGGCGTGGCTTGGGTTATGGGTGTGGCTTGGGTGGTGGGCGTGGCTTGGGTGTAACGAGTGAGGGTTAATTTGCATATTATGCTTTTATTAGATTAGATAGGTTCTTTTTGTCACTATTTTTATTCTTTATGCCTGTGTTCCTTCTTCCCTTTCTATTTCTTCATTTTACAGCAGTCCCTTTACCATTTCTGGCATTGATGGCTTGGTGGTAATAAACTCCCTTAGCCCTTTTTTTGTCTGTGAAGCTCCTGATTTCACCTTCAATTTTAAAGATAGCTTTATTGTGTACAGTATTCTTGGATTCAGTCTCTTGATTTCCATCACATGGCATATTTCATTCCATTCCCTTCTGGCCTAAGGTGTTTCTGTTGACAAATCATTTGATATTCTAATGGTAGATCCATTGTAGCTAATTTTCTGTCTCTCTCTTGGCATCCTATAAGATTCTTACTTTGTCATTGTTGTTTGCTAGTTTTATTATGATGTGTCTTTGTTCAGTCTTTTTGGGTTCATTTTGTTTGGGACTCTGTGTGCTTCTTGTATTTGTGTGGCTTTTTTCTTCCCAACATCAGGGAAGTTTTCTGTCATTATTTTTTCAAACAAGTTTTCTATTCTTTGCTCTGCTTCCTCTCCTCTGGCACCCCTATTATGTGGATGTTGTTTTGTTTCATATTATCTCAAATTTCCCTTAGGCTCTCCTCCTGCTTTTTAATTTTTTTTCCAGTTGATGCTCTCCTTAGATGTTTTTTTTGTACCTTGTCTTCCAGATCACTAATGCAGTCCTCAGCTTCTTCTAGTCTACTGTTGATGCTTTCTTTTGTGTTCTTTGTTGCAGCGATATCATCATTTTTTTTTCTTGGTTCTTCATTTTCCTCTTTATTCTTACACATGTTGTTGAATTTGTCTTCCATCCTTTTCATAATTTTTATAATCATTACTCTGATTCTTTCTCTGACAAATTGCTTGGCTCCATTTTGTTTCCTTCTTTTACTGGTGGTGCCTCCTGGGCTTTCATTGTGTTTTTTTTTGTTGTTGTTGTCGTCTTCCCATTTTTACTGTTCCTTTGTGGTTGTTTCTGCATATTAGATCAAACTTCTATGTCACTCAGTGGTGTAGTCTCTCAGGTTTTCTGAGCTGGGTGTTCTAGGTATTCCCCCTACTTGGAATATTTGGGTTCTCTTGGTGTAGTTGGGTCTTGAGTATTATTGTTCCATTCGTGGATGGAGTCTCCTCTCAGGGTGTCTTATTATGTGGCTTAATATCTATCACATTGACTGAACAGTACAAAATACAAAACATGAATGTATTCATGACATCAATAACCCCAATAAAAGTGGCCAACAGAGAAAAGAGAATTAGGAGAGAGAAGAGAGAGCAAAAATTATATTGAGGAAAGGAAAAATGGTAAGAGAGAAAAAGAAAAAGTAGAAGAAGCAGACAAATATACATATATGGGAAGAAAACTTCATGAAACAAATAAACGAAAAATGCAACAGCAAACACCTGTGCAAAAAAATGGGGGAGGGGTCAGAATCTGTAGAGACAGAGCTCATATCCAGAAAGCAAAGTAAAGGAATTGAATGAATAGGGGAATGTCCATGGTTCAGTATAGTGGAGATTGAAAGAGAATGAGTGCATAAGAAGAATTGAAAAGCAAAATAATCAATAAATTTAAAAAAGATAATTTTTAAAAAATTTATCTATCTATATTAAGTTGACCAGACATCCCACTTTTGGCGGGACAGTCCCAATTTTTAACAGTTTTTCCTGTGTCCTGCGGTGTTTTAAAAAAGTCCCGATTACTCTTTATAGTATTTTAAGTAATAATAAAAAAAAGAAAAGAAAAAGAAAAAAAAGGCACCCCCCCCCCATCAATGGTGTACCGGTTTAAATATGGTCACCTTAATCTATATACTCATCTATTTTTGGAAAAGGAGAATAAAGGAGAGATCATATAGGCTTGAGTTTAATGAGTGAAACTAAGCAATTAGGAGAATAAGAGAGCAAGAAAGAAGAGGAAAAACAAAAGCATAAAAATTGTCTAACAAAGAAAGAGAAAAGAGAAGGTTTCATGGACTTGGAGCAAGAGAGAGGAAATTAGACATATGAGTAAGCCTACAAAGACTATAATAATAATAATAACATGTCAATAAATCAGATAAAGAAGATCAATTTTTTAAATATATTTTATTGATTTTTTTTTACAGAGAGAAAGGGAAGACAGAGTCAGAAACATCAATGAGAGAGAAACATCAATCAGCTGCTTCCTGCACGCCCCCCACTGGGGATGTGCCCACAACCAACCCAGGTACATGCCCTTGACCAGTATCAAACTTGGAACCCTTGAGTCTGCAGGTCAACGCTCTTTCTACTGAGCTAAACTGGTCAGGGCAAAAAGATCAATTTTTAACAAGGGGTAAAAAGAATAGAGAGAAAAACTAAAGCAGGGGTAGGAGAAGAGAAACGGGACGAAAAAGGAAGTGAGGAAGAAAAGCGTAGACAAAAGAAAAACTAAGATTAAATAAAGTAATGATATGTAAATAAAAATAGGATGAAAAAATAAAAGGTAAAAAAAGGAAAAACTTTTTTTTAAAAGTAAAATAAAAAAAAATAAAAAAAGTGAAGTGGCATTTGCTTCACCCGAGTTTTAATGTCCCCTGGGGGCTGGTTTAAGACCCCTCTCTACTATTCTGTCTGCCACTTCTCAGTTTCCTGTTAGATAGTCTGCATTGTGTTGCAGTCCAAAGCAATCCACCACTCTTCTGTGTCTATCTCCTCAGCCTTGGTTGCAGGCAGGCAGGACCAATCTGCCTGCTTTGTTTGCCAGCCTGCTTTTAGTCTTATTTACATAACACATCTATTTCTTACATTGGCTTTAGGTGGGGGTGTTTCTGGGATCAAACAGCCCCCAACCCAGTCCCCCTGGTCTCCCTGGGGCTATTCAGATTCCTTCTTTCCTATGCAAAGCCCAAGACTGGGTGTGCCTGCACAAGTTGCCCTGTGGGTACTGCTGGGAGGAGCTGGCTCTTCAGGAGAAAAATGGCTCCTTATGGTTGGAAGGTCTGGAATGTCCCAGTGCTGGATTCCTGGTCACCTCTCCCTGTCCTGCTCCTCTCCACAGCCTCCACAAAACTGCACCTCCACCTGCATTGCAGCCTCAATGAGTATTTGTAATTGAAAGGTCCTATGAACTGGGTTTAGTAAATAAAAGCAGGGAAGATATAAAGGCAAAAGAATCATGCCACTGTGAGTTTCTCTCCCCTGTACCGTGTAGCTCTGGCAGTCTTTGGACTGCCTTTCTGAGCACAGCCTCTCATGGACATGGACTTAGATCTAGATTCCCAAACTGCCAGCAGCCCTGTGGACCCCTTTGCAGTTAAGGGTTATGTGTGTCCCCAAGGGACGCAAACTTGGTGCAGCGCAGGTTCCTTTTGACCTTCTAGTCCTAGTGGTCACATGTCTCTCCCTCCAGCACAGATCCCTGATCCTACTATTCTCCAGGCATCCTCTGTCCTTTCCAGCTATGGATTGTCTCACCAGCTGTGTTTAATTTGCAGATTCTGGGTAGATGTTATTTGATTTGTTTGTTCCTTATATCTGTGAGAAGGTACAGGACATGTCTGCCTATTCAGCCTCCATTTTTAACTCCACAGATATGTATTCTTGGCTGGACTTGAACCCGTGACCCTTCAGTCTATGGGAAAATGCTCCAACCACTGGGCAAAAACAGCTGGAGTAGTTTTTAGCTTTATCTGACTGACTTATTTCACTTAACATAATGTTCTCAAGGTCCATCCATATTGCTGCAAATGGCACTATTTCATCCTTTCTTATGGCTGAGTAGTATTTTATTGTGTATATGTATCACATCTTCTTTTCCAGTCTTCTGTTGCAGGTCATTTTGGTTGTTTCCATGTCTTAGTCACCATGAATAATGCTGCAATTAACATAGGGGTGCATATATCTTTGTGAATACATGATTTCATGATATATACCCAGGAGAGGGATTACTGGATCATATAGTAACTCTGCTTTTAATTTTTTCAGGAATTTAAGATTGCTTTCAATAGTGGTTGTATCAGTCTACATGCCCAACAGCAGTGAATGAGGGTTCCTCTTTTTCCACAACCTCTCCAACACTTGTTATTGCTTGATAATGGCCATTCTATTCTTAGTATTGTTGATAATGGCCACTATAATGGATGTGAGGTGGTATCTCATGATAGTTTGTTTTGCATTTCCCTCTCGAAGCAGCCTGGAAAAAGAAGAAAGTGACCTACAAAGGAAAAGCCGTCAGAATTTCATCTGTCTTCTCAGCAGAAACTGCAAGCTGAGAGATTGGATCCAAATATTCAAATGTCTGAAAGAGAGAAATTATCAGCCATGAATAATATATCCAGCAAAATTATCCTTTAAATATGAAGGGGAAATAAAGATGTTCCCAGATATACCGAAGCTGAGGGGTTTTATCACCAGAAAACCTCCATTGTAGGACATACTCAAGGGAGTTATTCCACCTGAAACAAAGAACATAAGATCACAATACTATGAGTAAGATCACCAACAAAAACTTAGAGCATAAACAGGGATAACCTGTGACAACAAAAATATATATCTTTGCCCTAACTGGTTTGGCTCAGTGGATAGAGTCAGCCTGTGGACTGAAAGATCCCAGGTTCGATTCCAGTCAAGGGCATGTACTTTAGTTGTGGGCACATCCCCAGTGGGAGGTATGCAGGAGGCAGCTAATTGATGTTTCTCTCTCATCGATGTTTCTAACTCTCTATCTCTCTCCCTTCCTCTCTGTAAAAAATAAATAAAATATATTAAAAAATATATATAAACCTTTGTTTTAAATATCTTTCCCTGAAAAAGTGACTAAGATATGTTGAGGAAATTGGCTTCAAGTTAAAGTTTTTGTTCGAAGTAATTCTTTTAAAATATGTAGTAAGCCTTTGCCCTTTAAAGACAGTTGGAATCTTTGAGCTCTGTGATTTACATAAGTGAATTCTTTTGTTTTTAACCAATGGTCGGAGGATAAGGACCTAGAAAGGATTTTCTACATGGAATGTGATCCTCTTTAAAAAAGTATATGTAAAGGAGACATGCAACCTGCATTGGTTTATGATACAAAAAAATCTGTTTGACATTTTACTTAAAAATGAATGAGGGTATGCAGACATTTTTGGCAAGTAGATCAAACAATGTTTGGACTTTTAATGAGTCTGAGCAGTTGGTCTTTATATCTCAGCATTTCCATGATGATCTATGCTCTATAAGTGTACTGAACTGAAATGGCCTTGAGACAATTTACCTAAAGGATTAAAATAAGTATAACTTTTAAAAGTTAAATACTTTATTTTACTTTTAAACATGATTTTCTTTAAGGAGAAGATGATCTTGCTGGAGCGGAATAATATCTGAGTTGGGGGAAGGAGGCAGTTATTGTCAGTAAATCCAGAGAGTTATTAAATAGTTCTTTCCAAGGTTACAAGTCTTGGGAAAATAATAGTTTGTTTGTTTTGCTTTGCTTTCCTTCATCTTAGGATGTTTTAAAATATTGGCTTGAGGCTGAGGTATCTGAGGTGGTAAATACAAAATTTGGACCCTCCCTTTAATAAATGCTGGGGTAATGAAGATTATAATAGATGGGAGAACGGTATTGGACAGGATGGAAATCTATGTGTTCACAGTGTAATAATAGTTCTGACATTGGGCACACAGGAGAGGAGAGACTTGGTAGGGGGAAGAAATCCAGCAAGACATCTGAGAACTTCCACCTCTCCACCCTGCAACTTCACAGTGGGCTCATCTTCCTGCATGCACAGCCAGAGCCAGCCAAAGTGAAAGATGTCATGAGTCAGACAGACATAGGAAGTCAAACAATACCTGGTATAAGAGAAGTTGCACTCCTCAGCTTAAGGGCTCAGAGAAGATACTCAACACAGGAACAGGGAAGATGTAGAATTAGGAAAAAAAAACTTTTCAGAAAACAGAACTCTGGAAAGATAAACTTGACTGAGCCCTGCCCTCATGCCAGATTGCTGCTGAAACAGGTGCTGATTTGACATGTAAAATGAGAACTATTAGTATTACCTGCCCTTGGAAAAGAAAAAAGGGTTAATCTAAAGAAGTTTAACTCCTGAAAAATACATTTCTGGCCCTGGTATCAACCAGGAATTTCAATCTCTGGTTGACCTGTTATGATTCTGGCAAAACCATATCCCATACTTAAGTCTATTATGGATTGTATTTACTAGACTATTTGGAAGGAATGGACTTTATGCTTTATCACTGTGTTGATCATGAGATAACCACAGAGTGTAAAATTGGATTGTTTCTTCTGGTTTTTGTTATCAATGTGTAGGTTCCATAAACTATAATGTACTCTTTTGAGTATATGTGTTTTGACAAATGATAGCAGTTGTATAACCACAACCTCTTCCACTCACAGTCAGTTCCTCAAAACCACTCTGATCTGTTTTCTTTTCCTAGGGTTTTACCCTTTCCAGAATGTCATCTAATCTAATAAAAGAGTAATATGCAAATTAACCCTCACTCCGTTACACTTAAGCCATGCCCACCAGGAAATCAGAGTGACAATATGCAAATTAACTCAGCCCAGATGGTGGCTGGCACCCACAGAGCTAGAGCACACAGAAGGCCAGCGATGGAGCAAACTGCCTGCCTAGGCTGGCTGTGGCTTCCACTTAAGGCAACAAAGTTTCAATTATAAAAGCCACAGAGTTGAAGCAAACAGGAGGCTTCATTGCCTTCTAGGCAGGCTATGGCCTCTGCTTAAGGCAACAAAGTTTCAATTATAGAAAATAAATAAACCCCAGGGACCTGCTTCCAGCCAGCCTCGCTGGGACCTTTGGTCAATGGGAGCTGTGGCCAGCCTGCAAACAGCCCTCAGCCCCTCACCCAGGTTGGCCAGGCACCCCAGTAGGTACCCAGACACTGAAGGGGCTGTGGCCAGCCTGCAAACATCCCTCAGCCCCTCACCCAGGATGGCCAGGTACCCTAGTAAGGACCCAAACCCTGAAGGGGCTGTGGGCAACCTGAAAACTTCCCTCAGCCCCTCACCCAGGCTGGCCAGGCACCCCAGTAGGGACCCAAATCCTGAAGGGGCTGTGGCCAGCCTGAAAATGGCCCTCAGCCCCTCACCCAGGCTGGCCACATCCCAATGGGGTGAGGGTCCACACTGGGGGGCTTGGCCAGCCTGCAAACAGCCATCAGCCCCTCACCCAGGCTGGCCAGGCGTGCCAGCAGGTGGACATCCCCTGAGGGGTCCCAGACTGCGAGAGGGCACAGGCTGACCTGAGGGACCCCCCTCCCCCCGGAGTGCACAAATTTTTGTGCACCAGGCCCCTAGTATTAACATAATAATACAATATGTAGCCTTTTCAGGCTGATTTTTTATACCTAGCAAAATGCACTTGAAATTCATCTGTGTTGTTGCATGTATTAGTAGTTTATTACTTTATATTGCTGAGTAGTAGTAAATTATGTGCATATGTACACCTGCCACAGTTTGTTTACCCAATTGCCATTTGGAAGCCATTTAGGTGGTTTTCTGTTTGGGAAGATTATGAGTAAACCTGGCGTAAACATTTGCATGGAGATATTTGTGTGAATACAAATTCTTGATTTTCTCAAGTAAGTGCCAGGAACAGAATTGCTGGATCATATAGTAAGTATGTACTTAATTTTACAATAAATTGCCAATGTATTTTTGAAAGTGCCTATACTAGTTTGCATTCCCACCAGTAATTCGTGTTGCTCAGCATTTTTGCCAGCACTGATATTGGTATTTTTATTTTAAAAAGCCATTCTTTTAGGTGTATAGTGATATCATACACTTTGTTTTTAATCTATACTTCCCTGGTGAGTAGTCACATTGAGTTCATGTGCTTATTATATGCTTTTATTTGTATTTTTTATTAAATCTTTATTGTTCAAATTATTACAGTTGTTCCTCTTTTTCCCCCCATAGCTCCCCTCCACCCGGTTCCCACCCCACCTCTGCCCTTAACCCCCCCCACTGTCCTCATCCATAGATGTACAATTGTTGTACAGTCTCTTCCCGCACCCCCACACCCCTTTCCCCCCAAGAATTCTCAGTCCATTCCCTTTCTATGCCCCTGATTCTATTATATTCACCAGTTTATTCTGTTCATCAGATTTTTTATTCACTTCATTTTTAGATTCACTTGTTGATAGATATGTATTTGTTATTCATAATTTTTACCTTTCGTTTTCTTCTTGTTCCTATTCTTAAAGAATACCCTTCAGCATCTTAACTAATAAAAGCATAATATTAGGATTAACTGTTTCTCTGGGACGGGGTAAGCCACGCCCACCAGCCAATCAGAATGGCTGTATGCAAATTAGCTCAGGCAAGATGGCGGCTGGCAGCCCTGGAGGCCAGTGCAGTGCCAGCGGCAGGGTGAGTGGGATGTGGGGGTGGGTGGGAGGGAGATGGCAGTTGGTGGTTGGTGTGGGGGTGGGGAG
>PVJC01050462.1:0-11798 GCA_004026665.1 Murina feae | reverse complement strand
ACTTCCAACTGCCAGCATAGGCAGGCAGTTGCAACAGAACCCTTTGGTTTGCTCTAGTTCTGTGGCTGTTGGCCTCCATCTTGGCTGGGTTAATTTGCATACAGCCGCTCTGATTGGCTGTTGGCCTCCATCTTGGCTGGGTTAATTTGCATACAGCTGCTCTGATTGGCTGGTGGTAACGGTCACATTTGCATGTTTCTCTTTTATTATAGAAGATGATTAAAATACCTAGTTTAATACCAAAAAATTAAAATGTTTTGTGCAGAAAGACATCATTATTCAAAAATTTTATTTCCTAATTCTGTCTTCTAACCATAAGATCAGTAGACAGAAGAAAAAGATTTTAATTTCATTTTGTTGTTATTTTTGCAGAAGCATTAAATGAAATATCCAGTATATGGCCATTTGCATGAGTGAGTTGTAAATCAACCATCATAAAGTCTAACAAGTATACATTACAAGATTTATAATTTTCAGGTCCTTTGAATAAAATACAACTGGTTTGTTATAGAAATTGTTACATCAAATGATACTACTGGCATAAACTATGATCTTCATATGACACACAAGTCTATTTAAAAGATTGAGTACTTATGTATTACATAGTTATTGAATTTATTGTTTATTGTAACACATTTCATCAAAAAACGTGCACCTTTTTTCATCAAAAAATATGCCAACTTGATAGTAAAACACACAATCCATGATTCAAAAGGCAGCAATTTCAAACCATTGTCTTCAGTGGTCCTTGATATAAAATACGTCAAGCATAAATTCAACATTGCATGCAAAAACTGGCCCTGTGCTTTAAAACAAGTCTTCACACTATTTACATATGTAAAAGAAAGACAACTACGCATGTATCATTTTCAAAAAATCCTAGGATGAAATATAATATAACTAAGGAAAACTTTTACTAGAACAGATTTTTCCAGAAAATTCAAAAGCAAGTAAAGACACTGGGAAGTAGAACTTTGATACAGGAACACGTCTTGTGCATATATGAATATTTAACTTAAAAGCTGTAACACATGTGTTTAAATTGAAATACATAAAATGTAAACTTTATCACATTCTAACTCTAGGATTTTTTGCTTTGGATCTTTTTAAAACTGTAAGACAACTCTTAAAACCCTAAATACCAGTCAAAGTGCAAAAGAGGTCCTTCAGAACATATCCCTTTGGTATATTATAGTCGCATAGATAAGAAAATTAAATAATAAAATAAACTATCAGTTAAAGAAGTGGGTGAAAATCTCTGATTATCTCTCCTCCTCTTTGGATTTTTGCTTTGTTCCTGAAAAAGTTACAAACAAAATTACAGGTGACGCTTTTACCTGTAAATATTCAAAATAAATGATTACCAAGTTTCTTTAGGTAGAATCTGAATGCATGCCATGAAAAACCATACTTGGGAACAAAGTAATGCTGCACTTTTCACCTGTGGGGAATGGAAGGTTAAATATACTTCTTGCATGAATGAGACAAACTATGAATGACCAAGTCCACCTCAGTCCTGAGGAAATTCTGTGAATGCCATGGGTATCATTTGATCATTCTGACTCTTGTGCTGTTTATCGGAAATATTTTTAAGAAATATAATCTAGTCACACCACCAAAGGAAATCTTAATTTTAAAAGTATATTCATTCTCCTTTAATTCAAGGGGAACTTAGTTTCCTTGAGTTACTCAGAGCAGCATCTACAAAATAATGAAGAAATATATTAATATTCAAGTGACTTTTAAGACCAAAAATGTCTGTGCTATGATTTCTAACATTAATAATAATGTACAAGATGGAATCAGTTAATTTAAGGGAAAATGTGACTCATTACAGGTACATAATTGGCTGTTGAAAGTATTCCCAATATTAGCCTCTTAGATTTTATCTTATTCTAACAAGCATAAATGTGTAACATTGTAAAGTGCTTGATTCAACATACGCAATGTTTCTTTGTATTTGTTTGATACTCTTCTGGTTAGTGTGTTCTCTGCCCTTCATAAGAAATTTTTAAGCACTCATCCGTGAAGATATTGCCTTTTTTGGTTTTGTAAGCTTTATTATACTAGGTTTTATATTTAGGTCTATAATTCAACTCAAATTAATTTGTGTGTTTAGAGAGCAGTGGAGGGATGGAGGTTCCTTTTTCTAGATGGATATCTAGTTGCTCCAGCACCATTTGATTAAACAACCTTCCTTTTCCCATTTAGTTGACTTGGCACCTTGATTGGATGTTGATTATGTATGTGTGTCTACTGAAATCTCTATTTTTCTACATGACACTACATTTACTGTAGGATTACAGGGTATTGAAATCAGAGTATGTAAGTTTTCCAAATTTTTGAGATTCTTTTTTAAATTTTTCCCCTCTCTATGTACATTTTAAAGTAAACTTGTCTTTACTTTTTTTTTTCCAAACGGGCCTGCTGAGATTTTGATTGCATTAACTCTACAGGTCGATTTGGAGATAATTGACTTTTAAACAACTCTGAGATTTCCAATTCTTGAACATGGTATACTGGTATATCTCTCCCTTTCTCAAGTCATTTTAAATGTGTCTAAGCAATGACTTCTGATTATCAGTATAAAAGTCTTAGATGTTTGTTGTTAGACTTATTTATATTTCATGTTTTACATTACCAATATAAATGGTATTTTCTGAAATTTTATTTTTAACACTTTGTGGTATGATATAGAATTAAAATTTACTTCGTATGATGACTTTGTATACTTGGCCTTATAAAATTCATTTATTACTTCTAAAAGGGTCTTTTTGTGTGTATATACCTAATGATTTTGTACATATAAATGATATGCTAAGCACAACAGTATAGCCTCTTCTTTTCTAATCTTTTTGTTTATCTTTTTATTTTGAGTTATGGCACTGGCTAGGATTTCCACTATCAATGTTGACTAGAAATGGTGAGAGTGAATAATATCCTTGGCTTCTTCCAAATCTTAGAGGAAACATTTCAATATTCTATCATTAAGTATGATGTTAGCTATAGTTTTTCACAAGTGTACATCAGCAGGTTGAGGAAATGCACTTTATTCCTAGTTTGAAGAGACTTTTTATCATAAATGGTATAAAGTTTTGTCCGATACTTTTCTGCATTTATTGAAATGATTACATAAATTTCCCATTCATTATATTAATATGGTGAATTACATTGAATTTTAAGTGTGTAATACAAGTATTTAAAGTTATACATTTTCTACCTTCCTTGGCTGCATCCAAAAATTTCTTTTAATATATTTTATAATTTTTACAGAGAGATAGGGAGAGGGATAGAGAGTTAGAAACATCAATGAGAGACAGACATCGATCAGCTGCATCCTGCACACCCCCTACTAGGGATGTGCCCGCAACCAAGGTACATACCCTTGACCGGAATCGAACCTGGGACCCTTGAGTCCACAGGCCGATGCTCTATCCACTGAGCCAAACCAGTTAGGGCACACACCCACAAATTTTGATATGCTCCATTTTCATCCAACTTGCAATAACTCTAATTTATCTTGTGCTTTTACCTCTTTGTCTCATGTGTTTATATTTATGTTGTTTAATATCTGAAATTTAGGGATTATTGATTTCTAATATAATAACAAAAGCAAATAAAAAGTTACTCTATTTATGGGGTTCCCATGTGACCCAATATTTATATTGAGCCGTATCAACCTTAGATTTTATTTTATGTCATAAATGAAATTTGGAACTAAGTAAGTTATTCCTGGTCTAATAGACCCATCTAAACACAATGTACCATTACCTAGAATTTAGATACAAATCCAAAACCAGAAATTCAAAGGAAATATGTACATATAATAATAATCTTGTTCACACACAAGTTCAAAAACAAGTCTGTTTTCTTTTTTTGTGTGTGCTGTCTTTTTATAGACAGCTCAGTATCACTCGCTGTGAAAATCTACAAAAACATTGGTTTGTATACGGAAATTTTATTTGAAAGAGTTTTTTTAAATAGAAATGAACATTAGTTCTCATTGCTTCATACTACCTTCATACATTAAATCTTGTATACAGCCCTAACTGGTTTGGCTCAGTGGATAGAGCATTGGCCTGCGGACTAAGGTCCCATGTTCGATTCCAGTCAAGGGCATGTACCGTGGTTGCGGGCACATCCCCTGTAGGGGGTGTGCAAGAGGCAGCTGATTGATGTTACTCTCTCGTCAATGTTTCTAACTCTCTATCCCTCTCCTTTCCTCTCTATAAAAAATCAATAAAAATATATATTTAAATATATATATATATATATTTGTATACAGATACAGAAGTGTGCATGTGTGTGTGTCTGTGCGCACATGTGTGTGTGTGTATGTGTGTAGCAGAAACCTACCATAAAGAAAGAACATATTCTATGAACTGAATAAAAACACACTGGTAAAGCATTCTTGGATAGTAAAGCTGATACTTTAAAAGTACTTTATCAGTATTTAGTTCTGAAGGATCTCTTGTAAGACACCACAGTACTGAAAACTTTCAAACCTATCAACCTTGCAACAAAAGTTTAACATGTTTATTAAATCCTAGCTAACATAGTAGGCTTGCAACTTTATTTCTAAGTGTAAAGAGGTTCTAATCCTATGCCAATTGCACACTTGGTAAAACTTTAAAATTTTTAGCCTTTAAACAAATAGTATACAGTCTGTTCATATTATACCTGTAACTGTGGCATTCCAAAACCTATAGTCACCTATTTAAATCTTCAGACTGTTTCCTGGAATCAGGTCTTCTTTTCTTCTGTTTAGATTTTTCACCAACCTAAATAATAAATTAATTAGTAGACAACAATGGTAATATAAGCTAATAAAATAACAAAGACATTACATTGCATTGCAGCTCAAAATTTCACAAAGCTATTGCACATATTCAAAGACCTTCATGATACTGTTCTTGAGTCTTTTGAGTAACCTACAAAGGACTGAGGTTACTAGCAAAAGCGGTTATTATTTTAATGATACATCATTAATTTTCACCCTCGTATGTATACTCTTCCATCCTTAGGGTCAGAGTGCATGGTCAATGTAGCACTTCAGTTAAAATTATTGACACAATAAAATAATAATTTCATATAAATTTTATAAGATTTAGGGGAGCTTTATTCACAGTCTTCTTCCAAACAATATTCCTTTTTACTTTAGGTTTTCTAAAATTAAACAGTATATTTGGCAGAACCATCTTTGCAATTGGTGCTAAATGAAGTCAAATGCATGATAGGATAAGACTAAAAAGTCAATATTTGAACTGATAGAGAAGTGAGACTATGTTTTTAAAGGAGCAGAGCATAATAGGCATTCATTAAAAATGTGATTTGATGAATGAATTAAATTACCACATGTAATGCAAACTATAGCCATTACAAAGCCAGATGTATTAGCTAATGTCTGAGCCAAAGGTAAACCACAAAAGCATGCAGACTCATGGCATTTCATTCTTTCAAAGCATTTTTCACTCACCAAAGGTTAACATTCCTTTTAGTGAGCTATATAGGCATGGCTGAAGCAATGAAAATGAAACACTAATAAGAAATGTGATATTTCTGCTTCTTAAGACTGTATAACAAAGATACAAGTAAAGCAGAACATTTGATTAGATACTCATGTGCCCCAGGCAGAGGTTATAACAGGCATGGAGAACACACCTACCACTGACCCTCAGCATCGTCATGGAGAAGCTGAATGACATCTCCATTTTTAATCAGCAGGTCTTCTGAGGCTCTTTTTCTGCAATCTGTTAAGGCTTTATATTTGGCTGCTGACTGAAAGGTTGTTTTGAAAAATTACATTATAAACTTGATTGCAAAACTACTTGCACAACTGCATGCTCTGTGACAAACAATTAGCGCGGTACTTCAATGGTAAATGTGACAGCTCCAACAGCTTTGCAGGAACAAACAAACATGAAGCAGTTTGTGATGGGGGGAAAAAAGCGGAACATGTACTAATTATTTAGCCTGAAGAACTCACTTTTATTTGCAAAAAGAGAGTTACACCATGAACTACACAGAAAATAACAGAGCACAACTAATTTAAGTTACATGAATCATAAACATATATCCAAGGAAAATAGAGAAAATTAAAATAATTTTAAAATACTGTTATTTGCAATCTGCTCTCATGAAAAATTTATCTTGGCACATACAAAAGGCAATTGCCCTGAAAAAAAATTTGCTTATGCCCCCAAAAGGATTTCTAGGCTTTATACTGCTTGGCACAGGTAAAAATAATGGGTACAAAAATCTCTGGGTCCAATAGAAGCAGATTAAATGTTGTGCTTTACTTGGCATTAATCTTTTTGCAGCTTTATATATTTCTTAAAGAATTAAGGTGTGTGTGCTTTATTTTACAGAGAGAGGAAGAGGGAGAGAGAGAGAAACATTAATGTGAGAGAAACATTGATCAGTTGCCTCCCATACACACCCCAACTGGGGATCAAGCCCACGATCTAGGTATATGCGTTGCCCAGGAATCAACCACCAACACTTCAGTGCACAAGACAATGCTCAACCAACTGAGCCACACTGGCCAGGGGTGCAGCTATATTTTTAACTTGATTCATTAATAACCTAAGTAATCTAAGGCATACTGGGTACATTTGGTTACAAAGCAGATTAAGAAGAAATAATATATCTCATATCCAGATGTATTCCAAGATATTTCAAGCACAATATCTTACACATTGAATACATGAGTTTAAAAAGTAAGAGGACCATAATTAATTTTTAAGGAAAGAAAAGAAATAACTGTGATGTCGAGTCTTTGCACAGCCAAAGGAATTAACTTAAAAACAATATCCACATCACTTGGGATGAATGTCTTTTGAGCAGTACTTTTACCAAATGGGCTAAGGAGTAGACAGGAAAGAGCTACTTGATATTTAATATAGTAGCTTCATAAAAATAGGAGAGCTAACCCCAATACCAGCTCTACAAGAAAAGCAGCACCCATTAGTTCTGACTTTTTTTTTTTCATTTTATAAAGTGAGGCTAAAAGAGAAGCTCATTGCAACCCATTTTGCTTTTGTTCCTTTTTTTTTGTATGTATTTAACTATTTTTTTGTATGATTTTCTCAGTAGCACACCTTAGGGAATTATTGGGAGAAGAGGAAAACTAATAGGTTTTTCTACATTTCCATCCCCTATGATTAAAGCACTAATCAGTTTTGCATATTTGCTTTATTTTCTGACACTACAGCTGGGGAAATGCTTACTGAAGATGTTATCAGTTCTTGACAATCCCCTCATAGATTATCTACAGCAAATGTTTAAACCCCAAGTGGCTTCCCCTGACTTTTCACTTGCATCTGAACAACCACCACTCTTAAGCAGTATTAATTAAAGAAATGGAAGTTATTTGTATTATTAGTCTAAACTGGTGGTTCTCAGAGTTTAGGAGACAGACCTTTGGGGGTTCCTGACACCCTTCCAAGGGTTTACAAGGTCAAATCCATATGAAGACATTATTTCCCTTTCACCCTTATCCTCTCACAAGTATACATTAGAGTTTTCCAATAACTACCTGATGCATGATAGCACAACAGACTTAATGCAAAAGCAGATTAAAGAGACTTGCAAAAATATTTTCTCACTAAATCTTGTTTTGAAAAATGTAAATTTTTAATAAAAATGTTATTTAAATAAACCTATAATAAGTTTATTAATATTTTTAAAGAGTGAATCGATAACTATATTTCTTAGATTTAATTTATAACATCATAAATATCAATAAATGTAAACAAGGACTCTTTGGAATTCTCAATAATTTTTAAGAATGTAAAAGGTTCTTACTTTAAAAAGTTTGAGCACTTATGGTCTAGACAATTAACTCTAGAAAAATCTCCCAGCAACACTGAGCCTCAGTTTCCTCCTCTGGCCATTGGAGGTAATAAAGCCTGCCCTTCCTCTTAATAATACTATGAATATTAAATGGAAAATATTGTTAACTATAAACTACTGTACATCTATGATTATGGTCACTGTATTATTAGTAGAAAGAACATTCTGTTACTTTTTTGAAGAAAGCATTCAGGTCAATGCTCTGCAGCTTTGTGGTTATCCATGCCACTATTCCCGTATCTCAATATTAAAACTACCAAATTGATTTTGTTGTTCTGAAGGGCATCAAGCAGCAGTCCATTACAAAGCACCATTCCAATCCTCCAAGCTGGTGACTTCAAAAAATTGGAGATATACCCTAAATAGTCCTAACATCCCTCTAACAATCCACTAGGAGCAAAACAACGTTGCAAACTACTTAAATAGCAAAAGTAAACACAACACTTACTTTCACCTTAAAGCAACCTCCTTTAGCTTTATGGGGTGACCTCTTGCTCCAATATGTTGACATTTGGTATCATCAGCACATATTTGTAACAGCCCACTAAAATATATTCCCTAAATGTTATTAATGTGTAATGTTTATTTCCTCTATTTTTCAATCTTGAATCTACACTTATTTTTTATTTCTTTATTGATTAAGGTATTACATATGTGTCCTTGTTCCCCATTACCACCCTATCCCCCCACTCATGCCTTCACCCCTCTGTTGTCTGCTTCCATTGGTTATGCTTATATGCATGCATACAAATCCTTTGGTTGATCTCTCCCCCTTTCCTCCACGCTCCCCTACTTTCCCTCTAAGGTTTGACAGTCTGATAGATATTTCTCTGTCTCTGGATTTGTTTTTATTCTTCAGTTTATGTTCATTATATTACATAAATAAGTGAGATCATGTGATATTTATCTTTCTCTGACTGGCTTATTTCACTTAGCATAATGCTCTCCAGTTCCATCCATGCTATTGCAAATGGTAAGAATTCCTTCTTTTTTACAACAGCATAGTATTCCATTGTGTAGATGTGTCACACGTTTTTAATCCATTCATCTGCTGATGGGCATTTAGGCTGTTTCCAAATCTTAGCTATGGTGAATTGTGCCACTATGAACATAGGGATGCATATAAACTATATTTGACCCTTCTTTGTTCTTTGATTTTATCTCACATGCCTTGGTTGAAAACACAGTGGTGACATTTAATTAAAGATGAAACTGCATATAAGCCTAACCAATGGACACAGACAACAAGGGGGTGAGGGCATCAGTGAGTGGGATGGGGGGTAATGGGGTGATAAGGATATATATGTAATACCTTAATCAATAAAGAAATTTTTAAAAAGATGAAACTGGTCAATGTCAAGAGACTTGGAATAGATGACTATTCATCTCATTAACTTCATGTAGGAACTCCATGTAAACCACAAATAAGTTCTACTTACAGAGCAAAGTGCTTATTAAATGTTCATAATTGTTTTAAAACTTTAGGCCGTGGAATACACCATAAGGATACTGACAAAAGAATGCCCCTATATACTTCACCTATTTCATCAGTAAAACTGCCTTTAACAGTTTCTATTTATTTTAACTTGTCATTACTAACCAGTAGGGGTCTTTCTTCTCCACTGTCAACATAGGAAGAGGAAAAATAGTTGTTTGACCATGCCTCAGGGCCTTCAGAGATTTCTTCAGTCCAGACTATAACAAAAAAAAAACATGAGGAGTGGCAGTTACTTAATAGTGTTGGTCCATTGAAAAATGTAAATGCAGGAAATAGGAGAGAAGTAAAATTTACTATAATAAGCACATCTACAGTGGTCCAAGAATAGTATCTCCTTATAATAAAACCTCTAATTAGATTGTACTATTTTAGAATTGCTGATATTTCAGAAATATCACTTCTTTTACTTATTAGAATGGTTTCAAGTTGGGGTTGGTGGGAAAGTTATTAAAAATAAATTAGCCCTAGCCTGTTTTGCTCAATGGCTAGAGTGTTGGCCCACAGATTGCAGGGTTGCAGGTTCAATTTCAGTCAAGGGCACGTACCTGGGTTACAGGCTTGATCCTGGCCCTGGTAAAATCGTGTGCAGGAGACAACCAATTGATGTGTGTGTGTCTCTCTCCCCTCTTTTTTTCTCTCCCCCTCCCTTCTACTCTCTTTAAAAATCAATGGGGTAAAATATGCTTGGGTGAGGATTAACAAACAAAATAAAAATAATAAGTTAAATAATATTCCAGAGAATATTTACCCCTTCTTACAGAAAATAAGAATGTCCATTATTGGTCCATTCAAATAGCACTTATATCATTATACCTAGTAATATTTTTTACTTATCTCTCTTATTAGGCAGAGACTATCTACTCTAATAAAAGAGTAATATGGAAATTAACTGTCACTCCAAGACACCTAAGCCACACCCACCAGCCAAGCCATGCCCCCAGCCAATCAGAGCAGCTGTATGCAAATAATTAACCCAGCCAAGATGGCAGAGGCCAGAGTCGGGAGACCTGCATTGCAGCCACAGCTACCACACAAGCATCCCAGCTCTGACCGCTCCAGGTCTGTAGGAGATGCAGAAGTCAGGGAAGACAGAGAAGTCCGGCTCCAGTGCCTGAGGCTGGCTTCAGCTGGAAGATGAAGAAGCCGCCTGCCCCATGATCCAGGCCACAGCTGGCTGAGAAGCCTCCCACCTGTGGTCCAGGGAACACGGACAAGCCCAACCCAGTACCTGACGCTGGCTGCAGCCTGGGAGAAGCCGCCTGCTCCACATCTGCTTGTCCCATGTCCTTGAGAAGACTGAGAAGCTGGGCCCCAGCACCTGAGGCTGACTGGAGCCTAGGAGACCAAGAAGCCACATGCCCCGTGGTCCAGGCCGCAGCCGCTGGAGAAGCCACCACACTGCCTCACAGGGGACATGGAGAAGCCACCCACCTGCGGTCCAGGGGAGACAAAGAACTGGGCCCAGAGCCTGATGCTGGCTGCAGCCTAGGAGATACCTGCTGCCAGCCCTTGGCGGGTCCCAAATGGAGGGGTTGAGGGTCTAGAGGTGGAGGTACTCCTGCTTTGCAGCAGCAGTGCCCCAACTGCCTGGGCCTTGGCCACCCTCACTGGGCGGGCCGTGCTGGGCAGGAAATGGGAGCAGGATGGTGGCGGGAGGCCAGGGAAGGGGGTACAGTGAACACCTGGCCAGGGCTGAGCCCTGAGCTGGGGGTTAATGCCCCCTCCCCATGGAAGCTTTAAGGAGGGAAGGAGGGCTGCTCTCTCTCTCTCTCTCCCTCTCTCTCTCTCTCTCTCTCTCTCTCTCTCTCACACACACACACACACACACACACACACACACACCCCTCCTGGGCCTCGTGGGAGACAGGAGATGCAGAGACTGGGGTGGAGTGGGGCAGAGAGAGCAGCAGCCCTGGAGAGTTTGGGGGAAGTAACCACGTGGCGGTGGGGCGGAACAGGAAGGAGGGAAGAACTTTATAAAAGAGTCAGTGGACAGCAGAGTTAAAGAAAGGAAGAGGATGTATGAGTGAACTGTAGGAGCTATAATGAAAATTAAGTATAGTTGTGTACTGGGGACAGATTTTAAGAGTAGGAGTCAGAAAAGAAAAAAAGATAAATGATAGTGGATAATTAGGCAGGTAGATAGATAGGTATTAAAACAGTGCAAGTAAGTAGAAAAGAATGTATGGCAAAGGTAGGATGAGAGAAAAAGAGGGAGGGAAGAAAAGTTATAAAGGGGGAGCTGGTAGAGCCTAAAAGGAGAATGGGAAGAAGGAAGGAATGGGGGAGGGAGCAAAGCAGGTCAGAGGGAGGAAGTGAAGAAAAAAATTAAGGTGGGAAGGAAGGAAAAGGGGAGGGTGGGCAGGGGTAAAGATAAAGGAAAGAAGGAATGTGGGAAGGGAAGGAGGGTAGTAGAAAAATGGGAAGAAGAATGATGGAACAGAAG
>PVJC01050461.1:0-11799 GCA_004026665.1 Murina feae | reverse complement strand
ACTTCCAACTGCCAGCATAGGCAGGCAGTTGCAACAGAACCCTTTGGTTTGCTCTGGTTCCGTTGCTGTTGGCCTCCATCTTGGCTGGGTTAATTTGCATACAGCCGCTCTGATTGGCTGTTGGCCTCCATCTTGGCTGGGTTAATTTGCATACAGCCGCTCTGATTGGCTGGTGGTAACGGTCACATTTGCATGTTTCGCTTTTATTATAGAAGATTATTTGGTTGATTGGATGACTGGACACACAGCATATTAGGCTTTTATTATATAGGATAATGAACTATCACAATGGGAAACTAAGAAAACAGTGCCATTTACAATTGCATCAAGAAAAGTAAAAAAAACCTAGTAATAAGTTTAACCAATGCTATAAAAGACCTGTACTTGGAAAATTATAAGACACTAATGAAAGATATTGATGAAGATAGATATAAGTGGAAGCATATATCATGTTCATTTGGATAGGAAGAATTAACATTATTAAAATGCCTGCACTAGCCTTGACTGGTTTGGCTCAGTGGATAGAGTGTCGGTCTGTAGACTGAAAGGTCCCAGGTTCGATTCTGGTCAAGGGCATGTACCTTCGTTGCGGGCACATCTCCATTAGGAGGTATGCAGGAAGCAGCTGATCGACGTTTCTCTCTCATTGATGTTTCTAACTCTCTATTCCTCTCCCTTCCTCTTTGTAAAAAAATCAATAAAATATATATTTTTTAAAAAAATGCCTGCACTACCAAAAGCAATCCATAGGTTCAGTGCAATTCCTAAGAAGATACCAATAGCATATTTCACAGAAATAGAACAAATATTCCAAAAATGTATATGGTAACATACAAGATCCCGAATAGCCACAGCAACCTTGTGACAGAAGAACAAAATTGGGCATATCAGGCTAACTGATACCAAACTATATTACAAGGCTATAATAATCACAACAGCATGTTACTGGCATAAAAACAGGCAGATAGGTCAATGGAACAGAATAGAGAAGCTAGAAATAAGCCCACTTTATGGACAGTTATGACACAGGAGGCAAAAACATACAATCAGATTAAGAAAGTCTATTCAATAAATGGTGTTGGGGAAATTGGACAGATACGTGTAAAATGAACCTAGACCACCTTTTTATATCATACGTGAGAATAAACTCAAATGGGTTAAAAACTTAAATGTTAGAGTGAAAATCATAAAACTCCTAAAAGAAAACAGGGAGTAAAATCTTACACATTTCTCATTGCAATATTTTTTAAAATATATCTCCTTGGGCAAGGGAAACAAATGAAAAAAATAAATGAATGAGGCTATATCAAACTAAAAAGGTTTTGCACAGCAAAGGAAACCATCAACAAAATGAAAAGACAACCCACTGAATAGGAGAACATAGTCCCCAATGATACATCTGATAAGGGGTTAATATCCAAAATTTATAAATAATTCATACAACCCAACACCAAAACAAACACCAGACAACTCAATTTAAAAATGAGCGAACAATCAGAATAGACATTTCTCCAAAGAAGACTTACAGATGGCCAATAGACATATGAAAAGATGCTCAACACCACTAACCATCAGAGAAATGCAAATTAAAACCGCAATGACATATCACCTTACATCTGTCAGAATGGCTGTCATCAGGCTATCAACCACCAAGTGCTGGCAGAGATGTGGGGAAAAGGGATTGGTGGGGATACAAATTGGAACAGCCAGTGTGAAAAGCAGTATGGAGGTTACTCAAAAAATTAAAAATGAAACTGCCTTTTGACCCAGAGATTCCACTTCTGGGAATATATCCTAAGAAATCTGAATCACTAATTCAAACGAATATATGCAACCTATGTTTGTTGCAGCATTACAGTACCAAGATATGGAAGCATGCAAGTGTCAGTAGATGAATGGATAAAAAGCTGTGGTACATTTATACAATGGAATACTACTGACCCTTAAAAAAGAAGGAAAGATTAGCCTTTGTGAGAGCATAGATGGTCCTGGAGAGTATAATGAGAAAAGACAATTATCTCACTCGTGGAATCTAATGAACAAAATAAACTAACAAACTAGAAACAGACTCATTAGATAGAGAACAAGCTGACAGCTATCAGAAGAGAAGAGCATTGTGGGACTGGGTGAAAAAGGAGAAAGAATTAAGGAGAAAAAAAGCCATGTGGCAGAAATCATCACCTACCACCCCTGCAGTCATGGCCCCTGCCGCAGTGCAGCCTTAGTCTTTGTCATCTCAGGCCAGCCCCTGGCCTCTCCCTTTGTTTTTGTTTAAACCATGTGGTTACAGTAGTTATCTGTGTGGATGCTTAACTTATGATAGTTATTTACAGACTAACATGAAGGTTTTTATTGCTGTTCTTCAGAGTGGAAAGTTGCTTGGCATATCAATATGTGTAAATTTATGAGATGAAATATTTGGAATTTTATGTTTTCAAAATCATCTCACCCCTTCCTTCATATTTCCACAGGCAACGTGTTATTTCTGCTGCTTTGTATTACTGTCTGCTTTGCTGTCTTTGTCTTTTTAAAAATATTTCCACAGTCAGCAGTTGAGCACAGTAGGTAGAAAGTTGTACTGAATTGTTACACATGTTGTAACACTTGACTTCTTGGGATTATTTCTTGGATGATGTACGGTGATGTTACATACCCAGTGACCTAGAGGAGATCTTTCAAAACAGGAGGAATGAGTTCTTGTCAAAATACAAATGCCATATCTTTAATATTAGAGGAAAACAAAGACCTAAGGTTTTTTTGTTTTCCCCCAAATCCTTTTAACCTCTGAGACTCACAGTAAATGATGTACCTGTTTACAATATGTCATATTTTTTGTCTCCCCATAATTTTTCATTTTGCTGTATAATGCTTCACAGTCCACAATGTGGACTTGGAGTGTACCCTGGAGTCTAAAATAAAATAGTGTTTTCTGCCTTCCTGTTTTTCTGAGATCTACGCATAGGTTTGTTTTAACATTTTAATCCTGCCAGTGTCTCAGGAAACATGTGAAGATTTTACTTGGTGTGTGCTTTTCGCGTCCCTTACCTTTCCCTCCTGTTCTGCCCAGGGACAACTGGCAGCGACGCAGCACTGAAATTGTAGCCATCGATGCCCTTCACTTCAGACGCTACCTCGACCAGTTTGTGCCTGAGAAAATCAGACGTGAGCTTAACAAGGCCAGCAACCTTATTTCTTAGTTCATCTGGCAGCTGTCATCTATTTACTGTCATTTTATTAATGTTGAAATTAATGCTTTCTAGTAATTCTTGCAATGTCAGTATGTTGCCCATAGCTCTCCTGATTTAATGGATCTGTCAGCTTGTACAAGATGTGCTTTCCATTTCGTAATTGTTTGATTACTGATGCCAGATAAACTGTTGCTTGACATGAAGCTCCACACGTGCGTTTATGTCACCAAGTACTGGTAGCTGCTTTGGAACATTATTGCAAAACTAAAGAGACGTGAATGAACCCTTAAAAATTTTTTAGACCTACCCAATGACATTTTTCTCCACAAGGTATACTTTCAGAATTAAAACAGGTAAACCATAAAAGTCCAGTTAACATTGTTCTATTGTGGGTAAGATTACTGTGAATTATTTACTGATTTGGCCATTAGACATATTGTGGAATCCATGATTTTCTATGATGCTTAGTGCTATCTACTATAATCATTTTCTTTTTAATTGTATTACAGAAATATAAAAATTAGCCATTCCTCTTATTAGTTTACCTTTTCACCACTGTTAACCATAATAAATATACTACCATATAGGGTTGCTGATACTATTCTCTAGATTTAGGGTCTTACCAAAAACAGTTGGCTTTTTCTTTAGTTCCTCAACCTACTCTCACAGCTAAGAACACTGGCCCAATTCTGAAAACCATGGTTTAACTCCTGTGGTAGGGTTTAGTATGAGATTGTTTATGAAGATTATGAGGTTGTGGTTCTGCATGGTTACAGATGTGCCATTCCCTGCACCGACTTCTAATAATGAGAGCAGGCTGGGTGTGTCTCTGCAGGGGTTGGAGTGCCTTGGATTGGCATTGTCGGCATTCAGTGTGTCATCTTCATGTCTTCCTGGGTCTCCCCACAGGAATGTTCCCTCCTTGTGATGGTCTTCAGCTGAACTGCCTTGCCTTTCAGATTATCTAATCTAATAGAAGAGTAATATTGAAATTGACCGCTTCACTGGGATGCCTAAGCCATGCCCACCAGCCAGTCAGAGCGGCTATATGCAAATTAACCCAGCCAACATGGAGGCTGTCAGTCACGGAGCTAGAGTAAATAGCAGGCTTCTGTTGTACCAGGAGTAAACTGTCTGCCTAGGCCGGCTGGGCCTCTCTCTGCTCATGGCAACATAGTTGCAATTATAGAAGCCACAGAGCTGAACCAAACAGGAGGCTTCCGTTGCACCAGCGATGCAGGAAATTGCCTGCCTAGGCTAGCTGGGCCTCTAAGGCAACCTTCTTTCAATTATAGAAGCCATGGAGCTGAAACCAACAGGAGGCTTCGTTACCTGCCTAGGCCTGGCTTAGAGCAACAGTGTATCAATAATAGAAGATAAATAAACCCCAGAAACCTGATTCCAGCCAGCCTTGCTGGGACGTTGGGTCAATGGGAACTGTGGGCAGCCTGAAAACAGCCCTCAGCCCCTCACCCAGGCTGCCCAGGCACCCCAGTAGGGACTCGAACCCTGAAGGGACTATGGGCAACCTAAAAGCGGCCCTCAGCCCCACACCTAGGCTGCCCAGGCACCCCAGTAGGGAGTCAAACCCTGAAGGGACTGTGGGCAGCCTAAAAACAGCCCACAGCCCCTCACCCAGGCTGGCCACACCCCAGTGGGGTGAGGCTCCACATTGGGGGGCTTGGCCAGCCTGCAAACAGCCATCAGCCCCACACCCAGGCTGGCCAGGCATGCCAGCAGGTAGACATCCCCCAAGGGGTCCCAGACTGCAAGAGGGCACAGGCCGGGCTGAGGGACCTCCCGAGTGCACAAATTTTTGTGCACCGGGCCCCTAGTTAGTAAAATAAACAACCAAATAATCTTAACAACTTAGTAGCCATTGTAAACGTAATAATTACATTTATTATCCTATAGTATATAATGTATACTAATCTACATGAGCATCTAACTTACTGTTGCACATGTTTTCTTATACATAATTTATTAGGTTGTTTTAATGTTTAACATTCAGAAAGGAATCTCATAAAAAGTTTGAAGATTAAATGCACTATTTCTTAAAGTTGAATTTATATAATAGATATTGTTTGTTTACCTTTTTAAAAAAGTAATTTCACTATCCAGAAAGACTGTTTCTTGTTATATCAGCAGTTATACTTTCTCTTACCTGACTCTGAAAGTCAGAATTTGCCTGAAGGATATCTTTTATTAACTATGTTTTAAAATGTAAGCCTGTTTTGCTGTTCTAAACTCTTGCCTTGTAGCAGTTGTTTCCAAGACATAATGTTTTTATTATACAGTATATCAATAGAATAAGAAAATTTATATTTAGATTTTCATCATTTAGATTTTCATTTCATATTTAGATGTACCTTATTAAACATGTATGTATGAATTTTTCACATGTTCATTGATACTAGAAGTCATTTATATAAGCAGTAGAGAGTGGAGAGAAATATATAAAAAGGAAATGTATTTAAGCACAATCATGTATTAATTAACACAGATTTAAATGTTCAGTTTTTAATGGATAAAGTCCATATTTTCATATTTCTTATGAAGGCGCTAGATCATTAACTTTTAGAAATTATCAACAAATATGATCTTTTTTTTTTCAATCCTCACCAGAAAACATGCTACAAGAGAGAAAGAGGGAAGGATGGGGAGAGAGAGAGGGGAGAAACATAAATCAGCTGGAGGAAGGGTATCTGCTAGAAAAACTGCATTATCATCTCTCCTTTACATTTCTATTCCAGAGTTATATATATATAATTAAGAGAAAGAGAAAGATAGAAGGGGAAGGGAGAGGAAGAGGGAGAAAAACATCAATGTAAGAGCATAACTTTAATCTGCTGCCTCCTGCACACCCCCGACCAGAGATCAAACCCGTAACCTAGGCATTTGCCCTGACTGGGAATCGAACCAACAACCTTATGGTGCACAGGATGATACTGCAACCAACCGAGCCACTCTGGCTGGGCAACAAATATTATCTTGTAAAAGATAACTCTGAGCATACATAACACTTTTCTTTTTAATTTCCCATGGCTAATTGATGTTACATAAATTTACTTATATAGCACTAACCTGCAGTTTACCCATCCTCAAAAACACCAGAAATTTTAAAAATGTGAAGCCTTGGTATATGTGAATAAGTTGTTAGTTGTGTTACCAACATAGAAAAACATTTTATAGAGATCTTATGAGATAAACTTCATACCAAAAAAAAAAGAGTGCCTAGCACACTGCCTTGCTTAAGGGAACTTCTTAAAAATATTTGTTAAATGAGTTAGTCAATGATTAATTAAACTTCTTATATATTATTAATACAGTTTTTAAAGATAAACTTTTTAGATATAAATACATTATCTCAAATCACTCAAAATGTTACAGATTTATGGATATTTCCTAAATATAAATGCTAAATTAAGCAACTAAAGCCCAGTAAATCTCAGTGTCAATGGAAGTGTGACACAGATGAAACTACATGAAGCACATGGGTTGGTTTTTAATGTATAGTGTTGCAGTTCTCTATTTGTTTTCAACCTGCCATTACTTATGTCAGTATGCAGGTAAGCCTGATTTATATTTCATAAAAGATTAAGCCACATGCATGTAGAAACTTTAAAAAATTATATAAGTAACAATAGTAAAATTGACCATTAATGTTAAATGATTGCATATGTGCTAGGCATTCTACTTAACATTTAAAAAGCTATGTCTGATTTAATCCTAACCTCAAAGTGTACACACTGTTCTTATCTCCAATTTAGAGACTGTGAACTGAGCCTCAGGAATTTGACTAACATGCCCAGGCCATATAGATAGGCAGTAAAGGAGCCAGGTTCCCCTCCCTTCAAAGGACTTTCTTTTTTTTTTCTTTTTATCCCTTAAATGTTGATTTTCTCACAGTTCTGGAGGCTAGAAGTATAACATCAAAGCATTCATAGGTTTGGTTTCTCCAGAGGCCTTTCTCCTTGGCTTTCTGTGGCACCCTTTTCACCATCTTCTGTGCAAGCATGCCCCTGGTGTCCCTTTGTGTGTCCACATTTCCTTATCTTATTTTTGTTTATTTGTTTGTTAATCCTCACCTGAGGATATTTTCCCCCATCTATTTTTAGAGAGAGTTGAAGGTAAGGGGAGCGACAGAGAGAAAAAATTGATGTGAGAGAGACACATTGATTGCTTGCCTCCTGGCCTTCCAGGCCTAGGCCTCCCAGTGGGGCCTGAATCAAGCCACAACCACGGTATGTGCCCCTGATCAGAACTGAACCCAAGATCCTTCAGTCCACAGGCCAGTGCTCTATGCACTGTTATTTACTGAGCCAAACTTTCTCTATCTCCACCCCCACACTCCTGAGACTCCAATTTCCTGTATTCTTGACTGCCTAATGTTGTCCCACTGCTCATTTATCATTCATTTATCACAGTATATTTATATTTATGATTTCTTTTCTTAATGTTTTATTTTGGGTGTTTCTATTACTAGGTCTTCAAGTTCATGAATTTTTTCTTATGCAATGCCTATCTACTGCTAATCCTGTCTACAATATTTTTCATTTCAGATATTATAATTTTCATCTTTAGAAGTTTGAATTGCATCATTTTTTTCTTTTTGCGTGTCTTTATTTTTTTAATCCTCACCCAATAATATGTTTTTATGGATTTTTAGAGAGCGGAAGAGGGGAAGGGGGAAACAGAGAGGCAGAAACATTGATCAGTTACCTCCCATACACACCCCCAAACCCACAACCCAGGTATGTGCCCTAACCAGAGATCGAACCCGTGACCCTTCTGTGCTTGTGACAGCATTCCAGTCTATTTAGCCTCACCAACCAGGGCCCATGTCTCTATTTAATATGCTCAATCTTTAAACTAGCTTTTAACATGTGGAGTAGCTATAACTATTACCGTGTCCTTGTCTACTAATTTTATCATCTGTGTCATTTCTAGGCCTATTTCTAGTGACTGGTTGTTCTCCTCAATATGCATTGTATTCTGTGCTTTGTATACCTGATAATTTATGATCAGATACCAAATGTTGTAAATTTGGCATTTCTTGCTGGAATTTGTTTTAAATGTTCTTTAATTTTGAGCTTTGTTTAAGAAATAAGTGACTTGGACAACTTAATCTTTCGAAGTCTTGCTTTTATGCTTTGTTAGGCAAATCCTTTAGGCCAAGACTAATTTGATGCCATTATTGAGTTTCTACTTTAGCTAATGGAAACACAAGGTATATATGGCCCTGTATAACAGGGACTATTCTGTCTACTGCTTTGTAGTGATCCTTTTCTGGCCTCAGGTTAATTTAGTCACTAATCATGAACTGATTAGCACTCAGCTAAAGAATCTAAGGCCTAAAGTCCAATACAACTTACTGAGATGATGGTATTGTGACTATTGAGCATTTGAAATGTGGTTAGGGCAACTGATAAAATAAGATTTTACCTTAATTACTTTTTATAAACCTAACTCCTCACACATAAAGATTACTATAACTTAAATCTGTCTTTCTAGACTTTTTACCTATTTCAATCTTAAATCATTAAAAATATTTCTTGCCCTAGCCAGTTTGGCTCAGTGGATAGGCTGCGAACTGAAGGCTCCCAGATTCGATTCTAATCAAGGGTACATGCTTGAGTTGTGGGCTCAATCCCCAGTAGTGAGTGTGCAGGAGACAGCTGATCAATGATTCTCTTTCATCATTGATGTTTCTATCTCTCTCTCCCTCTCCTTTCCCCTCTGAAATCAATAAATATATGTATTTTTCCCCATTTTTTATTATTATTACTTAAAATATTACAAAGAGTAGTACATATGTCTCTTTTTTTCTTCCTTGACCTTCCCCCATCCTTCCCTAACCCCCAGTGTCTTGTATCCATTGGTTATGCTTATGTGGATCCATAAAAGTCCTTTGGTTGATCTCTTTCCCCTCCCCCGCAACCCTCGCTGGCCTTCCTTGCTGTAGTTTGACAGTCTGTTTAATGCTGCTCTGCTTCTGTATCTAATTTTAGTTTATCTTAACTAATAAAAGCGTAATATTGAAATTAACCATTTCTCCGGGACGGGGTAAGCCACGCCCACCAGCCAATCAGAGCAACTGTATGCAAATTAACCCAGCCAACATGGAGGCCACCACTCACGGACCTGAGTAAACAGCAGCTTCCATTGAAGCAGGAGTGAAAGTGAAACTGCGGGCCCGCTCCGCTTAAACTGGCTCTAGCGAAACACACATTTGCAACATAATAACAATCATAGAATCCTCGGGAGCTGAAGGAAACAGCAGCCCGGGTCTCACCACTAAGTAACATTGTATCATTATAGAGCCGCCAGGTGAGGTGAAGCAGAGAGGAGGTTTCATTACATGTCTAGGCCTCGCCTTAAAGGAACAGCATCAATTATAGAAGATAAACCCCAGTAACCTGCGTCCAGCCAGCCTTGCTGGGACATTGGGTTAGTGGGAGCTGTGGGCAGCCTTAAAGCCTGAAAGCGCCAATCAGCCCGTCACCCACACTGGCCACAACCCAATGGGGTGAGAGTCGTTCCTGGGGGGCTTGGGCAGCCTGGAGACAGCCATCAGCCCCTCACCCAGCCTGGTCAGGCACACCAGCAGGTGGACATCCCCAGGGGGGTCCCAGACTATGAGAGGGCACAGGCCGGGCTGAGGGACCCCCTGAGTGCACAGAGCGGCTGCAGGGCGGAACAGCGCAGGACCCAGGACCCATGAATGGGAAAGAGGCGGCAGGGTTGGCGGCCTGCTTGGCAGCTCCTCAGGCCCTTTGTGGGACACTAGGGAGCGGGAAAGAGGCGGCGGGGGGTCTCGGCCTGCTTGGCGGCTGCCCAGGCCCCTTGCAGGGCATCGGGGAGCAGGAAAGGGGCAGTGGGAGTTGGGGGCCTGCTTGGCAGCTCCCAGACCCCTTGGTGGCACCAGGGAGTGGGAAAGGAAGGCAGCAGGGGACTGGTGAGTGGGAAAGAGTCGGCGGCCTGCTTGGCGGCTCCCCAGGCCCTTTCAGGGGGCACTGGGGAGTGGGAAAGCAAGCTCTTGGGGGCTGGAGGCCTGCTTGGCGGCTCCCCAGGTCCCTTCCAGGGATCAGGGAGCAGGAAAAGGCTGGCCTGACCACGAGGCTTTCTGGTGGCTAGAGGAAGATGGGCAGTAGGCAAGCTTGGGAGGCAGGCAGCACCCAGCCCTGGCCACAGCTCAAAAAAGAGAACAACATGCAGGGGAGGGCAAGAGTCTGAGAGATCAACATAGAGGGGGTGCCTGCTCCAAGCCTGGGGGTAGGCCCCCAGCAGGTAGACACACACAGGAGGACTGCTCTGAGCCTCAGATGCGGCTGGGGAAGGTACCCAGTGGCCACACACACACACACACACACACACACACAAAAAAAAAGGCGCCTGGCAGACTGGGGCAATCATAGGACATCCACTGAGGGGTTCCAGACTATGAGAGGGGGCAGGCTGGGCTGAGGGACCCCCCCTCCCCCCGTGCACGAATTTCATGCACCGGGCCCTTAGTCAGTTTATAATGGTCTTTATTATCCATAGATGAGTGATGTCATGTGGTATTTTTCTTTCATTGATTGGCTTATTTGACTTAGCATAATGCTCTCCAGTTCTATCCATGCTGCTGCAAATGGTAAGAATTCCTTATTTTACAGCAGCATAGTATTCCATTGTGTAGATGTACCACAGTTTTCTAATCCATTCATCTGCTGATGGGCACTTAGGCTGTTTCCAAATCTTAGCTATGGTGAATTGTGCTGCTATGAACATAGGGATGCATATATCCTTTCTGATTGGTGTTTCTGGCTTCTTGGGATATATCCCTAGAAGTGGAATCACTGGGTCAAATGGCAGTTCCATTTTTAAACTTTTGAGGAAATGCCATACTGTCTTCCATAGTGGTTGCACCAGTCTGCATTTGCACCAGCAGTGCACGAGTGTTCCTTTTTCTCCACATCCTCTCCAGCACTTGTCATTTGTTGATGATAGCCATTCTGAAAGGTGTGAGATGGTACCTCATTGTTGTTTTGATTTGCATCTCTCGGATGATTATTGACTTTGTGCATGTTTTCATATGTCTCTTGGCTTTCTGAATGTCCCCCTTTGAAAAGTGTCTACTTAGGTCCTTTGCCCATTTTTTGATTGGATTGTTTATCTTCCTTTTGTTAAGTTGTATCAATTCCCTATAAATGTTAGAGATTAACCCTTTATCGGTGATAACATTGGCAAATGTGTTCTCCCTTGCAGTGGGCTTTCTTGTTGTTTTGTTGATGGTTTCTGTTGCTGTGCAGAAGCTTTTTATTTTGATGTAGTCCCATTTATTTTCTCTTTAGTTTCCAATGCCCTAGGAGCTGTATCAGTGAGGAAATTGCTTTGGCATATGTCTGAGATTTTGTTGCCTTTGTATTCCTCTTGTATTTTTATGGTTTCCCTTCTTATATTTAAGTCCTTTATCCATTTTGAGTTTATTTTTGTGTATGGTGTAAGTTGGTGGTCTAGTTTCATTTTTTTGCATGTATCTGTCCAATTTTCCCAACACCATTTGTTGAAGAGACTGTCTTCACTCCATTGTATGTTCTTGCCTCGTTTGACAAATATTAATTAAACA